>ML778022.1:255420-279463 GCA_009831015.1 Picea engelmannii | reverse complement strand
TGAAACTTTCCCTAGATCAACTCTCTAGCCATTCTTCTGAAAGTTAGGGTTTCTGGTTTTGGAGAAACAACAAACCCTAACCCAAACTCCTTGAGAACTTTCAGTGAAGATTTGGGCCTAATTTTTTGGTTGTCCTAGTGCGCCTTACCCTAGCACATCTCCAGCTACTTTCATATTGAAAGTTGGAGCACTTTGAAATTTTTGGGTTCCTCATTGCTTGACACTACTTTCGGATAGTTCCTATCACTGTTTGTCGCTGCTGTCGGAGGTATGTACTTATATATGTTTAAACGGTATCACTATCTTAAGGGTGTTTGCAAGAGAAGGGATCTTTTTTCCAAACAACAACTGTAAGATCCAGAAATATCTCAGATGCAACACATTCAGAGGAACAATGCACTCCAGGTTTGATTGTTTTGATATGCCTCTAGTTGTTATGAAATTATTGTGATCTTATGAAAATATAGGTTTCATTTTGATCTATTAAAGTTATGATTATTTTTGGTCAAAGTTAAAGTTATAAGATGACTTTTGTCAAAGTATTAGATTGATTAAGGTTGATATTTTATATTTTAATTGCATTATGTTCCCTAAATCAGATTTCTATTAAGAAAGCATATTGTCTTAGTACAAGGGACATGTTGGAGATAATAGTTGTCATGTTGAATGAAGGAGTCTTGGAAGAAAATAAAAAACACTCATTCTTGAAGATAAGACTCCGGGTTCCAGGTTTTATTAATTAAATTTGTAAGTTTCCAATTTGCAGATATCAAGTTTGATAATTGCTACATTACAAGTAAACACTATAGTTGGGACAACAATTTTTGAAAGGTTTTATTACTACTAGATACAATTAATATGTAGCATGTGAGTACTATTGATATAAATGATTATTGTACTTGTTTGTAAGATGAAATAACATCTCCTCTAGGAGATATTTCTTGTTTTGTTTCCAGGCAGGTCACCTTGGTAATGCTATGATGATTACCATGAAATTGTCTTTTATTCTTGTTAACATAGATATGTTCTTATGAAAATGCTATTGGAAATACTTTTTCTTTTGTTGCTCTTGTCTCAGGCATGTTACCATGGAGGAATGATTGGTCACAACACTAGAAGAGTGTTGTTTCTTATTATTTCATTCTTATTTTGTCTCGTGTTCTAGGAAGGTCACAAGTGATAGCTCTGAGAAGGATCTATTGTGATGATTATTCTCGTTATTGTTTTTATTATTATTATAAGAGTATTATTCTTTTTTATTGTTTTCCCTTGTTGTTGGTCTTCTCATAGGTCATAAATACGAGGGGACATATAGTGACAGTTGTAGGAGGAAACATATTAGATGGTCTCTAGTTTGAGATATGGAGACAAATATTTAGATAAGAAGTTGCATACACGATCATATACATCCATGTACCAAAGAAAGAGGAAGAAATTAAAATCTTTTGGAAATAAGGGTACCTTTGTAAGATAAATAATATTTCATATGGAGATTGATTGTAAGGAGAAGAAGGATCCAAATATGGCCGAAAAGACCCCTATATTTTATTTGATCAATCTTTAGACCATCAGGAAGAGTTAGTAGAGACAGAAGGGCCTACCTAGAATCGTTGCAGTACCCGAGAAGAGACCAACATGGTCTCGTGACACTTTGCAAAATGAAAATATATATAACATTGATGAGCCATATCATGAGAAGGAGAATATGGCTCTTCCAGTGGTGAGGTAGGCAGCCACACCAAGTACCAACTCAGAAGGATCTATATTTCAGAGGGAGTCAACCCTCATGATCCAGTAGGGAGGAGTGACCTCCACAGATCGTTCATAAGAGATTAAAATTCATAGGAGATCATCACATTCATAGGTAGTAGATGATTTCGAAGATTATATATACTTAGAGGAAGTCAAGATTCATAGGGATCATGGAGACTCAGAGTCATCCTGACTTTAGAGAGAGTCAATGGCTTATAGACTTTAATTCAAAAAGTATTCCACCTCAAATTCATATGGAATAAATATATTAATTATAAGACTAATAGACGAGTGCCATGAGTTGAGGAGGCTAGATCAAAGCTTCAGAGGCTTCAAGGAGATATGAGATCTCATGGTAATATTCTCTTGCTTTAGTAGAATTTTCTACAGTGAAAGAGGAGGAAGACAATCAAAAGGAATTGGATATATATCTTTTCCTTGATTCTGAAACTAGAAGTGAAGTCAATGGTGACTTCCAAGTTGATCGACAAGATCAAACATGTTGGAAATAAAAAATAGAGATGCAAAAAAATTGATTATTGGCCAGAGGATTATCCCAAAAAGAGGGAGAACATTATGGCGAGACACTTTCTACAGTAGCCAGAAGAAGTGCACATAGAGAAGCCACAAGATACATGAGAAGGAGTCTCATGTCTACAGATTGATTAAGGATTTTGTACAGGCCTAAGAAGGCACCTAGGGCATGATATTCCAGATCAAAAAATTTCTTGATGAGCTTGGGATTTACCAAGAGTAAAGCATATTCCAACCTTTACTACAAGGTTTTGTATGGTGGTCGAGTGATGTTACTATGATATGTGGATGACATGTTTCTAACAGGAGACACGAATCTCATCACTGGAAGTAGGAGGAATCTTTCTATAAACTTCGAGATGAAATACCTGGGTATGATACATTATTTATTAGGTATAGAGTTATGGTAGAGACTGAGTGAGATTTTCCTTAACCAAGGAAAATATTTGGTAGAGATTCTGAAGAGATTCAAAATGATGGATTGTAAATCCATGCCACCATGTATAGACAAATGATTGGTTTGTTTATGTACTTAACGAAAAACAGGACATGTATATGTTTTGCATTGAACACAATGAGCAAGTGTATGGTTGAGCCAAGAAGTGTTCACTTGATTGCAACAAAAAATGTGATGAGGTACCTGAAAGGTGCAATTGACTATAGACTCAGATGTTATTTAGATCGTGAGATAATCATACAAGGCTTTATTGATTCAAATTGGATCGGTAGTGTTGTAGAATGAAAGAGTACATCTGGATGTTGCTTCAGTTTGGGACCAACTATGATCTCATGGTTTAGTAGGAAGCATATGAGTGCGTCACTAAGTACGACTGAGGCAAAGTACATAACTATATGTTCATATAGTAGCGAAGCAATGTTGCTTCAAAAGATTCTTGCAGGATTGTTTGATCTCAAGTTAGAGGAGACTTGTATCTGGTGTGACAACCAGAATTGTGTGAAGTTGTTAGGTAACTTGATGTTCATGGAAATTCCAAGAATATCAAGATCAAGTACCATTATATCATATATATGGTGCAGAAGGAAGTTATTAAGCTCTAGTATGTCGCTACAAATGAGCAAATAGAAGATGTGTTGACCAAGGCTCTGCTAAGAGTGAAGTTTGTGTACTTCAAAGACAAGATTGGTGTGGTCCAGAAGGACTTCTCTAGTAAGAGGGAGTGATGATTTACAGATGCCACTCCAGTGAAATAGTCTGGTATGCATAGCTACTCTAGTGAAATAGTCTGGTCCACTGAGATATCGCTACTCCAGTGAAATATTCTGGTACACAGAGATACTCTAGTGAAATAGTATGGTACGCTGAGATATTGCTACTCCAGTGAAATAGTCTGGTACACATAACTAATCTAGTGAAATAGTCTATTACACTGAGATATTTCTACTCCAATGAAATAGTCTGGTATGCATAGCTACTCTAGTGAAATAGTTTGGTACGCTGAGATATTGTTACTCCAGTGAAATAGTCTGGTACTCATGTGACTAGTTCTTTATGAATTAGATGTCATATTCTGTGAGAGTTGGCAAGTTACTAGTTATTTATGAACTAGATGTCATATTTTGTGTGAGATGATGAGTTATTAGTTCTTTATGAAATAGACGTTGTATTCTGTGTGAGCTGGCGAGTTACTAGTTCTTTATGAACTAGATGCCAGATTATGTGTTAGCTGATGAGTTACTAGTTCTTTATAAAATAGATGCCAAATTCTATGTGAGTTGGTGAGCTATTAGTTGTTTATGAAATAGATGTCATATACTGTGTAAGATGAAGAGTTAATATTTATGTATGAACTAGATTCCAGATTCTGTGTGAGCTGGCGAGTTGAAGCCCTGTGATGACACAAAGCCCAAAAGGATGATGAGACCCAAGATGCATGACTGTGACATGACCATTAGATAGTCTGTGTGTGTGACTATGATAGAGCCTATGTGGCTATGATGGTGATACTTATGACATAATCTATTTGATCATGAGAGGGCATATGTATCCATGCTACTTGAGACATGATTTGTTTGATCATGAGATAGCCTGTGTGGCTATGGTGATGCTACCTATAGATTAGTCTGCAATACCATGTGAGTCTTTCCCATGCCATGTGACATGGATGGATGTGTTTGAGACCATTACATGAATAAAATATTAGTTAATATCTCCCTATATAAGATGGAGTGTTGATGTTTTGATAGTTGCATGATGTATTAACCTCTAAGTGTAACATTTGTACTTAGAATAAAATATTCCATAAGTAAGAGAAACAATAAATAGATGTGTTAAAACCTTAGAAGAGAAGTCGACCCAAAGATAATAATAATAAAGTATTAAAAGACTCTAGAAAGTGAGGTCGACCCCAGATGAAAAGGCACCTTGTAAGACTAGTATAAATAGAGGGTAGGCGCTCCTCATTTGAAACACTCTCTCTCAGTTAGTGCACAAGTCTAAGGAGATGCAATTTTATCATAGGGAGGCTCAAGTCTGGAGAAAGTAGTGCAACAATTATCATGGAGTATTCTCAATCTTTCTAGTATCTCTCTTGTGTGATTTTCTTGGTAAAAAGTACACTTCTATTAGTAGAGGTACATTCTCTTGTTATTGTGTTGCTACTACAACAATGATGTTTCTAGTTAGGGTTTATCTGTTGGTTTTAGTGTGGACTTACCAGAATTATTCTATGTAAGAAAAGGTTAGTGTGCTTGAGGGAGGAATAATGAATGATTATGGTTGGGTGACAATGATGTGACATTTTTTATGGTTAAAAGAGCATACCAAAATTGTAACACTAGCCTATTTGTGAAGAAGGCCATGAAGGAAGTAGAATAGAGATATGTGACTTCAATTGACAAGAAAGATATCGCAACATGACTCCCTTACATTATCATGGAGTGGATGCAACTATCATCGTGTATGATAGTACAAACATCGATTCATTTGTGTGCAAAAATAAATAGATTCATTAAGTGGTGGAATGGGCGAATCCCAGACCCCTTATAATTCTCATTGGGAATAAGAGGGACTTGGAATTACAGATAATGGTTTCCAAATTCCATTCTAAATATTATGCCTATGAAAAGGGAGTGTTTTTCGTAGAAAATTCTACTAATACCACACAAAATGTTAGAGAGATCTTCTAAAATTTTCCAAATTTCTAGTGCCTAGGATGATTTAATTAGTGTCCCCAGCCAAAGAGAGAGTGGTGAATCTTATGGATGAGAGACAAAAGAACCCTTCTTCTTACTTTTTTTTTTAGGTTTTCAATCATTTTCAGAACTAATAATCTGTAGCAGACTTACGTGCATGATAGATTGATTTTTTACGAAATGAAGTTATTAACGACAATTTTAAAGATAGTTGCAAATTATGACAGGTAATGATGATTTGCATGTATATTTGGAATTCTCGCAAATGAATTTATGAATTTATTATATATGTTATACTTGGGTATGTATGTAAGTTTTTTTTATGGTTGCATTTCAAACAGATTCAATCCCTTTGTGCTAATTAAATTAAATCCTAACCCGTCCTATGAAACCATAGAGGAAGTTGTCAAAGTATTACCTCAAAGAAGAATATCATTGATGATCAATCAAAAGATCATGCCTTCACAAGACTAATTAGGCAATCATACATGTTGGGAAGTGGAAGCATAAACAAAACAAGATTAAATGGTAGAAAATTACAAGACAACAATCACACATAAAGAACAGAGCAAATTTACGTGGTAAAACCGTTTGAAAGGGAAACATCCACGAGGCAATGATAATCAATTTTCTTATTGTTCAAGGGAGAATTACAACAACCAAACTCGACTTGAAACCATATCTCACTCACACACTTCCCACACTCTTTCCTCTATGTGCATACATAGATAATAACATCTCTCCAACAATCACAATTAATGTGCAACTAACATATTATATTTTTAGCTGATTTGATCAACTGAAGCTAAAATATTTGGATCCAGGAAATCCTCCAATATCCAATCGGTGGGAAATTGGTTGGCACCATTTCAACAATCTCCACCTTTACAACAATTTACCTGATATATCATGCCCAAATTTATTCATCACTTTTCCTGCAATCCAAGAGAATACATACACCATCACAACTTCTATAACAATACTCATTTTGTGAACATGTCTGCACAATATTTTTTTGTATGGACCTTTTCCAAAGACACTCCACCTTCATCAATAATTTGTCTTACAAAATAATATTTAATAGGAATATGGTTTGTCTTACTATGACAATCTATAGTTTTAGCCAAATGAATAGTACTTTGACTATCACAGAGTAGTTTCACTTTGTCTTGCATTCTTCCAAACTCACCTAGCAAACCTTTTAACCAAATTGCTTTCTTTCAAGCATGTGAAGCAACTATATATCCTTCCTCCGTAGTGGATAAAGAAACAATGTTTTGAATCTTTGACATCCACCTAACATGTCCTCCTATAAGAGTAAAGACATATCCTGAAGTGGATCTTCTTTTGTCCAAGTCACTTGCAAAATTTGAATCAACATAACTACAGATTAAATCACTACAACCATTATAGGTGAGAGAGAAGGGGATAGTGGAGAGGGTTGAGAGAGAGGAATAATGAAGGTAAATATATGGAGGGAGAGAGAGAGGGGGGGAGAGATTGTAAAATGGATTAGAGAGAGGGAGAGGGAGAGAAGGGGAGAGTGAGCGAGAGTGAATGAGATAGAGTCATGGAAGAGAGAGAAGGGTAGATATTGAGAGAGAGAGAGAGAAATAATGGTAGAGAAACATAGATAGAGGCAAGGAGAGAATGAGAGAAAGGGATGTTGAAGTTTGAGTAGCTTCAAAAGATATTCTTATTGTATTCATATTGTATTAGACCTAGAAAAAACCCTAAATAACAATATTATATTATTTTTTAAGTTGACCCTATTGTTCCTTTGTAAAATTCAGCCCTATTGTGCCTTGAAAAAATTCAATTGTAAATTAAAAGGGATAAAGTGTAAATGTCAGCCTTGACCTAATTATGGGTGGCTCAATCTATATTTATAAGAGGCTAGATGCCTCTCTTGAATAAAACACACAATAAGCTCTCTCACACAAGAAAAGTGTGCAAGTCTGAGGAGGAGACACAACTACAGAGTAAGGGTGTTCTGGTTATTTGTTGGAGGACTATCTCAGTCTAGTGCTGTGATACCCTATTCTAGTTAGGGTTTCTAGTTTATCTTCTATTTGGTGAGATCTCTCTTGAGAGATACATTGTACTTGTTGAAGAATCTATATTGAATAAGCTTTGTTGGGTTTTCTCCCCCACAAGGTTTTCCCAAGATAAATCTTTTGTATATGGTGGATGCATTTCTTTCAATGATCCTTATGCATGAAATTATTGTTTTAATAGTCTAAAGTTAAAGAATATCGAACACACTTAACTTCTTAAGATAAATTTTAACATGGTATCAGAGCGGGCATGAAATAATCCATGTGCACAGTCTAGAAGAACTCACTAGGGAAGTTGAGACCATAGGAATACTCTCCTAACCCTAGTTCATATTTCCTTGGGCTTAGATTCTCATTTTGACGAAGTTTTGAAATATGCAACCGGTGTTGCAACTATTGCAACTACCGATAGCTACATGAAACCCTAGAAGGTGGTTTCTCCCACTTTTTGGAGGATGCTAGTAAAATTAAAACTACCAAGGAGTTCACCTAAGGAGAGCAGACCTTTCCCTCGGAGGAAAATTCCAAAATTCACATTTCGAAAATTTCGGGTTTCCTCATAAACCGTAACTCAAGACTTCTTGACAGCTACATATTGAAGCTAGAACTGATCACCTTGGAATAACACTCTCTAGTAAGTACATAACATTTATTTGAATTTTTTTTATTTCTCTTATTATATCTTTGTTTTAAGGACATGATGACTCCCAAAACCAAGCTTGATGAGAATCTTGAAGATGTTGATAACTTCCGAGCATGGAACTATAGAGTGATGCTCATTCTAGAAGAGAATGATCTAGAATATTTCGTAAAAGAAGAAGTTATGGAACCTGATGAAGATGGGGCCAAAGAAAAGTACTAAAATAACCTAGTGTAGGAAAAGAGAATCATTGTTGATTCTATCAAGGATCATTTGATCCTCCATGTCTCATCATTGAAAAATCCCAAGAAAATGTTTGATGCATTATCCCGAATGTATGAAGGAAATCATATTAACCGTAAGATGATATTGAGGACACAACTAAAGAATGTGAAGATGAAAAGTTCATAAACTATCCAATCATACTTCACAAGGGTGTCTCAAATCAAAGAACAACTTGAATCCATTGGAAAGACAATCGAAGAAGCTGAGTTGGTGATGACTATATTGAATGGTCTCCCCATATATTGGGAATCATTCATTCATGGTATATTCTCAAGAATAAGGCTAACAAGGTTTAGCAGACTATGGGAGGATTATACTAAGGAAGAATATAGATTGGTAGCAAGAGAAGAGAAACAAGGCGTTGAGGAAAATCAATCCCTAATATCACATACCAGAAAAGGAAAGAGAAAGAAGAAAGTTCACTCACAAAAGAATCCTCATGGACTACAAAATACATACAAGTTTAAGAAGGATTTCTCAAATTACAGATGCTTTATCTGTCAGAAGATGGGACACATTCCCATAAACTATCCGAACTCTAAAGGCCAGGTTAGAAAAGTAAAGTATAAAAGACATCATGCTCATGCCATAGAAGATGATGAACCTGATCACGAGAAAACCAAAGAAGAAGACTCAAGTGAAGAATATTTATTTATCTCATATCTTGTAGGTACAGTCACTCATGGAAGTGACACATGTCTTATTGATAGCGATGATTCTAAGCACATGACTGGTTACAAGGAATCTCTCTTATATTTAGTTTAGAAATATTCATCTCACAAGGTGAAGCTTGGTGATGACTATCAATATCCCATTAAAGGAGTAGGAGAAGAATTCTATAAGTTAGATTCTAGAAAACCAATGAAGATGAATAATGTTTTGTATGTACCTAGTTTGAAGAAGAATATCCTTTCCATCTCAACTTTGGATGAGAAAGGATTCAAAGTTTCTTTCATTGATGGTGAAGTCCTCATGTGGCCAAGAGGAAAATCTATTGATGATGTTGTAGTGATTAGTGTCCAAGAAAGAGGCTTATACAAGTTAAAGGGACATTCAATTTCAACACTAGTACACAATACAATTACTCCAAGTGAACTATGGCATATAATATTTTTTCACACACATTATAAAGCCTTACCGATCATGAGCAAGATGGTGACATGTTTGCGAGAAATCCAAGTGGACCATGAAGGAATAGGAAAGGGATGCGCACAAGGAAAGAACATGAATAAACCATTTTCAAGAAGTGATAGCAAATCCAAGGGATCCTTGGACATTATACATTCAAATGTCTATGGATCGATTTCAACTGCTTCACTTAGCAGGTATGTATAGTATGTTTCATTTATTGATGATTTCTCACGTAAAACTTGGATTTAATTTTTGAAAGATAAAATTGAAGTATTCAACAAGTTCAAAGAATTCGAGGCACTTGTTGAAAACCTGTCTAAAAAGAAGATAAGACACTAAGCTCAAATGATGGAGGAGAATTCACATCAGATGAATTCAAGGCATTCTGCATGGAAGTTGGGATTAAGAGGGCACTCTCCACTCCCTACAATCCTCGTCAGAATGGTGTGGCAGAAAGAAAGAACCAAACAATCATGGAAGCAGTAAAGGCTATGATTCATGATCAAGATTTACCTATGCATCTATGGGAAGAAGTAGCCAAAACTTTTGTATATGTACAAAATAGAAATCCATACCGTGTACTTGGGAACAAGACACCAGAAGAGATGTTTACAGGTGAAAATCCAGAGGTCAACCACTTGAGGATATTTAATTGTTTAGTGTATGTGAATGTCCCCAAGGAAAATAGATTGAAGTTGGATCCTTCAGGAAAGAAGAGTATTTTTTTTGATACAGTGAGACATCGAAGGCATATAGAGTCTACATCCCTAGTCACTGAAATATTGAGACTAACAGAGATGTCACCTTCGATGAGGATACAACTTTTAGTAGATCGAGACAAAATAACTCAGATGAGATTCATGATGAGGAACTTGAATCTCCCAGAGTTATAGATACATATGCAGGTAATGATGTTGTAATAGAAGATCATGATATGGATTAACCATAAATACCTACAGATTCATCCTGAGAGATGAATACCAAGAAGAGAATACCAACTTGGGCTCGGGAAATTATTCATGATGTAGAGAAGTATGGTTCCCTATATGGATCCTTCAGAGAAAACAAGAGACCACAACCATACTCTAGTTATGTGGCATTGCTAAGTGATATTATTGATGTTGAACCTACTAGTTATGAAGAGGTTTCAAAGAAGAAATAATGGAAGGATTCCATGGTTGAAGAGTACCAATCCATTGTAAAGAATGATGTTTAGGATGTGGTTCCAATACCAAAAGAGAAGACAGTAGTAAGTTCCAAGTGGATTTAAAAGACAAATGGAAGTATTAATAAATACAAGGAAATATTTGTGGCACGTGGTTTCTCCCAGAAAGAAGGAATAGATTATGAGGAGAGATTTGCTCCTGTGGAGAGATACACTTTGATTAGAGATATACTTGCGATAGTTGTAGTGATGAAATGGAAATTACACCAGATGGACATGAAGAATTTGTTTCTAAGTGGTGTAATAAAAGAAGAAGTGTATGTGGAGAAGTCACAAGGTTTCAATACACATGACAGTTAGACAGATGTGTGCAGATTGAAGAAAGACTTGTATGGATTAAAGAAATCACCCAAAGCATGGTACAGTAGAATTGACAACTTCCTGATGAGCTTGGGATTTACCAAGAGTAAAGCATATTCCAACCTGTACTTCAAGGTTGTAGATGGTAGACCAATGATACTACTCTTATATGTAGATGACCAATTTCTAATAGGATACGAGAAACTAATCATTTATAGTAAGAGGAAGCTTGCTGCAGAGTTTGAGATGAAAGAACTGGGTATGATTCATTACTTATTAGGTCTATAGGTATGGCAGAGACCGAGTGAGATTTTCCTTAACTAAGGAAAATATGTCGTTGATATTCTGAATATATTAATAATGATGGATTGTTAGGCCATGCCTACACCGATGGTGAAAAATATGAATCTATTTAGTGATACATCTTCAGAGATAGTGGATGCCACCATGTGTATACATATGATTGGTTCATTGATGTACTTAATAAACACGAGGACTATATATGTTTATGGGTGAACACATTAAGTCAGTATATGTTTGAGCTAAGAAGTGTTCACTTGATTGCATAAAAACATGTGATGAGGTACCTTAAGGGTACAATTGATTATGGACTCATATATGCTTCATATCGTAAGATAATCTTGTAAGGATTTACTGATTTAGATTGGGTCGATAGTGTTGCAGATTGGAAGAGTACATATGGATGCTTCTTCAATATGGGATAAACCATGATCTCATGGTTCAAAAGGAAGCAAAATATAACATCTTGTTCAACTAGCAACGAAGCAATGTGGCTTCGGAAGTTGCTTACAAGATTGTTTGATCTCGATTTAGAGGCTACTTGTATCTAGTATGACAACTAGAATTGTGTGAATTTGATAGAGAAACCAATGTTCCATGACAATTCCAAGCACATCGATATTAGGTACCATTATATCAGAGATATGGTGCAGAAGGGAGCAATGAAGCTTCAATATATCACTACATATGAGAAGATAATTGACATGTTGACTAAGCCTCTGTCGAGAGTGAAGTTTGTGTAATTTAGATACAAACTTGGAGTGGTACAGAAGGATGTCCCTGGTAAGAGGGAGTGATGAGTTACACATGTGATTCCAGGGAAACAACTTCAATATGTGGCAATAACAACATGTAGTCATTCACGGGCATGTTACTACTACTCCAGTGAAAATTTATGGTACACAGAGGGCTACTCTAGTGAAATAGTCTGGTACATCGAGTTACTCCTACCTATGTGAAACATTTTGGTATGTAGAGGGATACTCTAGTGAAATAGTCCGGTACACTGAGTTACTTCTACTCTAGTGAAAAAGTATGGTATGTAGAGGGCTACTCTAGTGAGATAGTCTAGTACACCGAGATATTGCTACTCCATTGAAATAGTATAGTACACAAGTTACTGACTATGGAACTAGTTAGTATGACCTCACATAAGGTCATTAGATGCCCATGCCTTCAGGTCTGATTAATTACCCGAATTTTCAATATGGTCGGCCAACCTGTGTGGTTGGAGGTGTTTCCTAGCCTTGGGATAGATGGGTAGTGTGTGTGCACTACATCTCCTAATGCTTGTGATTAGATGCCTGGACATTGTGGACCCATTTTATGGTGTGCCAATGATAGGTTACTAGTTCCTTGTGAACTAGATTCCAGATTCCATGTGAGGTGGTGAGTTACTAGTTCATTACAAACTAGATGTCAGATTTTTTCTGAGCTAATGAGTTACTAGTTCCTTGCGAACTAGATGCGATATTTTGTGTGAGATGGTGAGTTAAATACTCGTGATGAAATAAATACCAGATGGATGATGAGACCCTAGATGCTGACATGGTTACAAAACTTCTTCAATATAGATTCATGGAAATTCAACAAGTCAATGGTCAAAGTGTACAAAAGTGCAGAAGCAGTCATGACGATCGTGCTAGACGAATACCTTCCTTTCTAAGAGGGAGTGTTGAATTTTGAGTAGCTTCAAAAGATATTCTTATTGTATTCATATTATATTACACCTAGACAAAACCCTAAAGAATAATATTATATTATTTGTTAAGTTGGCCCTATTGTGCCTTTGTAAAATTTGGCCCTATTGTGCCTTGAAAAAAGTAATTTGTAAATTAAAAGGGGTAAAGTGTACGGGTCAGACCTGACCTAATTATGGGTGGCTCAATCTGTATTTACAAGAGGCTAGGTGCCTCACTTGAAGAAAACACACACCAATCTCTCTCACACAAGAAAAGTGTGCAATTCTAAGGAGGGGACACAACTATATAGGAAGGGTGTTGTAGTTAAGGGTTTTGGTTATCTGTTGGAGGAATATCTTGGTCTAGTGGTGCACTACCCTATTATGGTTAGGGTTTCTAGTTTATATTTTTTTTGGTGAGATCTCTCTTGAGAGATACAATGTACTTGTTGAATAATATATATTGAAGAACCTTTGTTGGGTTTTCTCCCTAACGAGAGTTTCCCAAGATAAATATTGTGTATACTATGGATCTATTTATTTTAGTGATCCTTATTCATGTAGTTATTGTTTTAATAGTCTAAATTTAAAGAAGATTGAACAAACTTAACTGCTGAAGATAAATTTTAGCAAGGGAGGGGGGGAGAGAGAGAGTGATCGACAAATATGGAGAGAATGAGAGAAAGGGAATGGGGGAGAGAGATATGGGCGGTGAGAGAGAGAAAAAAAGTGAGTGAGAGAGAGAGATAGGGGTGGGAGGAAAAGAGAATGGGGGAAGAGATAAGGGGGGGGAGAGTTGGGGAGAGATATATGGAAAGAGGGAAAGAGGTAGAGAGGGGAAGAGGGGGAAGGGAAAGAGGGGGAAGGGAAAGAGGGAGGGGGAGATATAAAGTGAGTAATAAAGTAAGAAAGTGAGAGAGAGAGAGAGGTTGAAGAGATAAGGTAAGATAGAGGAAGGGATATAGAGAGGGTTAGAGTGAGAGAGGGGGAGATTGAGGGTGAGTGAGAGTGTGAGAGAGAGATATAGAGGTTAGGATGGAGAGAAATAGGGAGAGAGAAAGAGAGAGATATGAGGAGAGAGGGGTAGAGTGAGATAGGGGGAGAGAGATAAGGGGAGTGACACTGTGAGAGAGAGGTATAAGTTGTGTTGGCACAGGGGAAGACCCAGGGTTCAAATCTCCAACATCGCACCAACAAAACCCTAACTACTGACCCTTTCGGCAACACATGTGAAGAAGATGAATTCTCACCCAAGGTAGAGGCAGGGGTGGTTGCAAGACTCAGGTGTCTGCAACCTTAGCTGGGACACGGATATTTGATTATAATACTTAATAAAGAACTTATCACTGCTAGTTCGTTATTATTTAACCAATGTTTACTTCACAGATAAAATAGAGCATCACAACACTCACCCTGATCTAATGTATTTAAGCACTTAGCATAAAGAAATGGGTCAGATATGGAAGATTTAAGAACTAAGCACATTCACCTATATAAGATCTAACATCCAAATTCATCATAAACACAAAGCATAAACAAATCTATCTATATATCTCTATCAAGCACTTAGAAAATAACACATGAATACATCAGAACATCTCAAAGAGAAGAATAACACAGTATTTACGTGGTTCACCCCCACCCTAGGGCTACGTCCACCAACTCTTCTTCTTTTTTAGCTTAAATTAGTTGTCTACATGCACAAAGCCACAAAACCCCTACTCTGCATAGGACAAGAGATCTGTGGAGCTTTCTAGATCCTCCTTCCTTGCATTACAACACAAATCCCTTCACAGTCTCTTACAATGACTTGCACTTAGATATGCAAGTCTCACACAGGATGCATGAAGCCTTACAATTCTTTATCACACAGATTCAACTCTTAACACTTAGCCAAATTGCACACTACTTCTTACATTGCCTAGCCTTCTATTTATACATGCAAAATAGGCCTAAACATGGGTAAAACCATGGGCCGACATCCCATACCCATTACATATTCCCAAATCCCAAAAAGGGGCCGAGATCCTGCGATCTCTGCTTCATCTTGCACTTCGTCTTCGACAAGTTTTTGAAGTCCCAAAATAGGTCAATATGACCAAGAATCTCCCAAAATTTGGTCAAGGGCCAACATGCCCCCAACACTCACATGTGACTCGTCCCGAGTCACTATGGTTTGACTAGCTCTTCTTAGAACGCCTCGAGCTTGGCTCGAGCTGCTTTGACTTGTTGTTGTGCTACGACATCCTATTCATTGAACTCTTGGATAACTGCATCATTGATAGGTCCCTCTAGACATTATTCAGCTGTAGTGAAAACCTGCTCTAGATCTTCTCCTTAGCCTTATACTTTTGTAAACAATTGATAGGCCTTGTCTTGTACGGGTTGGATTTTCTCAGTTACCTCCATAAATATGCTCTGGATAGTATGAATTTGTTGTTGTGCAGTGCGTTGCTCTTGGGAGCCCTTCATTCTTTCCACAGCTGACAAGGACTTCAAATGTGCCTATATCTTTTCAGCTTGATACTTCACCTCTTGGAGTTGCAACTCCAGTGCCTTCAGTTCCGTGTTTTCCATTAGTTGTTCATAGGTATGGGCACTGCAACAGGTAATTTTCTTGCATTCTAGGGTAAGAGCCTTTAGCCTTTCAACTATGCTCTGGGCGGTTGCTTCTCTTTGGTCTCTTACATATTGTGGGGTCTCAGGTACAATGCATAGCTCCAGATATGTTATGCATTGTTGTAGCTGTTGGATGGATTCTGTGAGCTGGTTCACTTGCTATGCAACTCAGTCTTCTGCCTTGATTTCTAAGACTGTCACAAAGCGAAGTGCTATGTTGACCGCTTCTTTTACCTCGAGTTTCTCTGCGAGAAACTGTTCCTTTTCTTTTTGTAGTTGTTCTTTTTCTTCATCAAACTTCACTTGGAGAGAAAGCTTTTCCTATTCTACAACACTGTGTTTCTCTATGAGTACTCCTTGTACTTATGTCAAAGCCTGGGTGGCTTGCACTATTTCTTCTTGTGCTCATCGAAGGCAATCTTCAACTCTATCGGCTAAGTGGTGGAGTTGAGATGGCTCATCTCCCAATTCTGTTTCTCTGGGTGTAGTGGAGACTGCGCGGCTGGAATGTAGGGCCTATTGTACCCCTCGAAGTTCATTCTCAATTTGATCATACATCTCCTCTTTCTTTGCATCTTGTTTCTCTACTAGTTCTAGAGAAGCATCTTGCAGGGCTTCTATGAAGAAATCGAAGTCATCGGAGGTGAGAACAGTCTGCATCTTGGTCATGGTGGCCTTTGATTTCTTCCGGGAGGAAGGTTTCGGAGGTGAAACTTTCCTCTTTTTCGGGGTATCATCCTCGTCTCCCTGATTATGTTCGACTTCTTTGTCATTCAAATCTTCACCATCATCTCCTCTCTTTGGTGATATAGAATCAGTCTTCATGGATGCGTTGTTTATCTCTTGGAACTCTTCAGACTTCTTTGTTCTGCTAGGTCCATGTGTATCTTGTTCTATTTCTGGGATATCGATGTCAGATATCTCCATAGGGTCTGTTGGAATAAGGAGGTCTGTCGACCAGTCCTTTGTGATCTCCTCCAAGTCCTCCTCCGCCATCTTGTAGTAGGACTGAATTTGTTGCTTATGTTTGTCAGTGCGCGCTATGATGTAAATAAAATGCAAATACGTGCTAAACTTCATCAAAGGTATGAACCAGTGTAGAGTGTTCAGAGTCATGTGAAGCTCGGATTGTATGGCTATCTTCAGCTGATTGTAGTAGTTATGAAAAATAGCATTTGACTGCCATTGTTTATTCATGTCACTTGAGTACCACAGTGTACTGAACTTCGCGGGGTTCAAAAGGATCGATGTCTAGGAAGGTCATAGCTTCCGACATATCCTAGGAAATAAAATCTATAAGGATCAAGATCCACCTGAAATGAAATTCATATCCTTGATCCTTTGCTTCTCTACAGTCGAGTTCCAACTGGTTCACCAGTTACTTTGCCCAGTTCATCTGAAGGCCTTCCGCGCGCTTCCCTGCAAGGTCGACTAAAAAACCAGTGAATTGGGTGGGTTGGTTCTTTCGCACTAACTTCCCCACAATCAATTGACAGGAAAGGCACACTGCACCACTCTGGATAAAATCTATCTTGTAGTCTTGTGTGCCCTTCTCAACATTGCCATAAGTGTCCTTGATATTTTATGCTAGAGTGCGATCCATGGTTTTTCCTGGGTAAAACTCATGTGGGTCGGGTCCTTGCATACTCAAGCCCATGATCCAATTGATCAGAATTGGATCAACTGTTATACGATGGTTTAGATATAAATATCCACCATGGTAACAATACAGTAGCAGCTTGACACATGCATTCACCTCCTGGTGTCATCCGAAGTGAGAAATCTTCATGACGTTCAGCGGGGTGGACTGTGCGAGGTTCATAGTCCACGACTGGGGGATTATATTCGAATTCTTCCCCTTAGTTCTGGTCAGGTACTTATGTAGGGAGAGAATGTTATATACTTTGCGGTCTCTAAGGTTGAAGTCGGTAAACTTCAACGCTGCAATCTTATCTTGGTCTGCTCGAACTACACGTATCTCCTTCGGGAGGTATGCCATAACCAAGGTGTATTCGAAATCCCTGGGCACACTGTCTCGATTTACTGTGTCGCTTAGAGGTGGAATATAGGCGGGTAATATACTTGGGATCAATTTGGCATTCACTAGATCATCCATGTGCTTGGTTCACTTTTCATCAGATGGTCAGGATGGTCTGGCTCCGCGAGCAGTGGACATTGAGGCTGGAAGTCCTCTTGTCGAAGATGCTTGTACACCTGTAGACATCGACATGACTCTCTCAGTCATGAGGTCGATCAAAACTTCTTCAATAATTTTCTCAACAGTGCTCAGCTCGTCCGACATACACACACGGGGTTAACAATCTCGGGCTTAGAGGGTAACTTAGACGCTGCAAGAGGATAGAGGGAAATAGTGCAATGACCACTGTGTAAAATCAACAAGTCTGTGAGCTCAAATTCACGATTGGAAAAAATTTCTTGGTGCATGGCGCGATGGGATAAATAGGTAACTCGACAACGGGTCGCTTGCAACAGGTATGAAGCCTTCATTAACTATGTTCTATCCATTATGGCATGGTCCCAATGGTCGGATGGAAAACTGTCTGTCCATAAATGCCTTTATACCCATTCGGAGCATTGGTTTAATGACTATAATGTCCCTAATGGCTATATTTCTTCGTCATGGCAAAGTGCCATGTGTCAATGTTCTGATATCTTGACAAAGCTCCAATTTTGCAAATTTCCCTTCTACGAAGTTTCCTCTAGAACCTTCTACAACTTGTCGATCTTAGCTCTCTTCTTACTTAGCTTTCTATCCTTCTTCCCAGTGAGCTTCGTCTCGGTAGCCCTTTTTCCATAATGATTTGTATCTTCTTTTGGCATAGTTACTTCGCGTTTTTGATATTCTTCCCTAAGATTCAAGGGTGATCCTTCTTCTTTATATGGAATAGGTACTTCAATCTTATGTGGGTCTTCTAGTGTTCTTGCAACTTTGAAATCCAGGTCTCTGGTGTTGAATAGCTTTGATCTATTCTTTTGTTCTTCAATCAAGTGTGTGATCCTTCTAGTTATGAATTCTTTTAACTCTTGCTTCTTCTTCTCTAAAACTTCTTCTTCTTCTTGCCTTCTAGCCTGATCTCCTTAAATCCAAGGTTTTCCTAGTAGCATGGTAAATGGGGCATTGTTCTCAATAAATCTAATAATCTCAAAATCTTCCTCCGTCGAAGTTCCATTGGCATTCATAGGTATCCGAGTGAGATTTCCACATAGGTTTATCAACTTTCCTCTGAATAGTCCTATTCCTCCTAAGGAAGAAATCATAACATGCCTCCCTATAGCTTCACAAGTTCTCTCTGTCATAATATTCACCTGTGTTTCCTTATCTAGAACACAGTCAATGTTGAAGTTTCCTATTCTTGCTTCAAGGAATTCTTTTTCTTTGAAGATCTCTGATAATCTAACATGTCAGTAGTCATTTAGGGTTTCTTTCATTTGTAGCAATAATTTCTCTGATTCTTGGGATTCTATCATAATCTTAGTTTCTGGATCTGCCTTATGGTTTTCTTGTCTCATGTTCATTTCTTCAAGCTTAGCAATCATTCTAGGAAAATTCAATACTTCATAGTCCATAGCTTTACAACAAATACAACTGGGTCTTCTCCCAGGGAATTCCTTAGCAATATGTCCCAGTTTTCTACAACTGTAATAGAGGGTTAATCCTCTCTTTCTTTTAAATGATCCCCAACCTTTCCTGTACTGTGCGCTAGGATCATGGTAGTTAACATGCAAACATTTCTCTCTAGGATCCTGCATACACTTATTAGTCCAAACATTCCTTCTATGCATAGGTATAATATATTTTTCACTTTTCTCATCAGATCTACTCATATCAAATCTTCTTTCATCTATTAATACCCTAGTTTCCAAGCCAGGATAGAATCTATCAAACATACCTAGATCCATACTGTTGAAACAAAAATTTATACTTATCTTACTTCTACAGAGCACAAAGCTTTCATATCTAGAACTTTTCAATATTCTTACCTTTATCAGAGCACATAGCTTTCAGATCTTACCTCTTTTAATAAAAAAGTCTCACTTTTGCCTTTCTCAGAGAAAAAATCTTTCAGATCTTACCTCTCTTCTTTAGATCAGATTTATTTTCCTTAGAACAGAGATTTTCAAAATAAGTAGAGTACTGCGCACTAGAGAAAGAGACCTATGCACAAAGATTTCACAATTTTAGGTCGGATCCTTGCACAAAGCTTCTTCTTCCTCAGTTCCTAGCAATCACAGTTTCAAGTCCCGACAATGGAACCATTTGTTGGCACAGGGTCAGACCTAGGGTTCAACGCTACAACAACGCACCAACAAAACCCTAACTATCGGCCCTTTCGACAACACCTGTGAAACAAATGAAGTCTCACCTGAGGTAGAGGCAGGGGTGGTTGCAGGACTCAGGTGTCTACAACCTTAGCTAGGACACATGTCTATGATTATAATACTTAATAGAGAATTTAGCATCGTCAATTTGTTATTATTTAACCAATGTCTACTTCACAGATAAAATAGAGCGTCACAACATTCACCTTGATCTAATGTATTTAATCACTTAGCATAAAGAAATGGGTTAGATTTGGTAGATTTAAGCACTAAGCACATTCACCTATATCAGATCTAACATCTAGATTCATCATAAACACAAAGCATAAATAGATCTATCTATCTATTTCTATCAAGTACTAGGAAAATAACACATGAATACATCATAACATTACACAGAGCAGAATAACACAGTATTTATGTGGTTCACCCCCACCCTGGGGCTACGTCCACCAACTCTTCTTCTTTGTTAGCTTCAATCAGTCGTCTACATGCACAGAGCCACAAAAACCCTACTCCACATAGGACAAGAGATCTGCGTAGCTCGCTAGATCCTCCTTCCTTACGTTACAACACAAATACCTTCACAGTCTCTTACAATGACTTGCACTTAGCTCTACAAGTCTCACATAGTATGCACGAAGCCTTACAATTCTTGATCACACATATCCAACTCTTAGCACTTAGCCAACTTGCACAATACTTCTTACATTTCCCAACCTTCTATTTATACATAAAAAATAGGCCTAAACATGGGTAAACCCATGGGTCGACATCCCATACCCATTATATATTCCCAAATCCAAAAAAGGACCCAAAAAGGGGTTGAGATCCCAAGATCTCTGCTTTTTCTTGCACTCCATCTTCGACAGGTTGTCGAAGTCCCAAAATAGGTCAATATGACCAAGAATCTCCCAAAACTTGGTCAAGGGTCAACAGGTTGGTAGGGAGAGATAAAGAGAGAGTGAGGGGGATAGAGGGGTTTTTGTAGGAGAGAGAGAGAGAGAGAGAGAGAGAGAGAGAGAGAGAGAGAGAGAGAGAGAGAGAGTTATGATCCAACACATTAAAAATGATAAGAGTTAATGAATTACAGTCCAATTAGAGGGGGACAACTCTTTTTATAATATATCCAATTGAGAATACAATATGATATGTGATAATTGATAGAATTAGGGAAATAAAATAACCAAGAAAATAGAATAACTAACAAAATTGAGAAGACAAGAAGATTGGAGGAAAAGTCACCAAGCCAAGTCAAATAATATGTACATCAATAGTACATTAATAATACATCTCAAAATAACGACCACACAACCATATCATAACTAAGTGGTTGTTAATATCTAGTTAGGACTTAGGATTATTTCTAATAAACCCCCCATTTAATCTTAAGTCCGTACAAATGTATAAGCTCAACAAAAAAGAATAGTGAAAAAGATGATATCATATCCAAGTCTTCAATTTGTAACTCATGGTATGAAACCTCATGAGTTTCAAAGAAGATCTTCCTGAAAAGCTGCCAAAAGTGGATGATGAAACCAAAATCTATAAAACTCATTGTGTAACAAATGAGCTAGACAACCTATAGGCAGTCACTGAAGTGAACCCAAAACCAATGAGAGAAAATACTGATGAGAAGTGAATTGGACACATGTCCAACACATCCAAATCCCAAAAATGTCTGACAATATTGAATGTGCCAAGAGCAAATGCAGAAGAAACAACTAAGTTCACGAACTACTCTAAAAAAATGACAAACTAAAAAAAACTATCAATAATCCTGTTGACAAAAAAAAGTGTCAAAAGGCATACAAACCCTGTATCCATAAAATCCTATGTCCATAAAAAACATGTGTGTAGTAAACCATTTGAATCACTGGTACTATCACAAATCCAAATTATCGATCAAAATATCAAACTACCATCAAGGTGTCAAATTGTCAAACCACCATCAAATTCACAAGGTAACTGAAATCCATCGGATGCATCAAATTACCAAATGTGGCAAGTCATCCATCCATCCATCTGTTAGGACCACACAATGCACCTTTTTGCCTATACTTTTTCCCACTATTATACTCTTGATCACCCATATTTAGACTCATACTATCACTTTATCTGATCATCCCAAAGGTATACAACGTCCCTTCTCATTACTATACGTTTAATCTGTTTTGCATAATATTTTACATCACTCTCGTACTTGACCATGGATTAGAAATGCATAAGTGTTCAAAACTGYAGATTAGCATTTAAGGCCTGTTGCTGAAACACAGAACTGTCACACAGTCCAAGGTCGTTGTTGCTGAAACACAGAACTGTCACACAGTCCAAGGTCATTGTTGCTGAAACACAGAACTGTCACACAGTCCAAGGTCGTTGTTGCTGAAACACATAACTGATGCTGAAACACAGAGCTGCTGTACAGTCTGAGGTCGCAGATGCTGAAACACAGAGCTGTTACACAGCCCGAGGTCGCAGATGCTGAAACACAGAGATGTTACACAGTTCGGAGTCGCAGATGCTGAAACACAGAGCTGTTACACAGTCCGGAGTCGCAGATGCTGAAACACAGAGTTGTTACACAGTCCAGAGCTGCAGATGCTGAAACACAGAAGAAACCGCCAGGACCGACGATGCTGAAACACAAAGGAAGCCGTTACAGTCGCGGTCAACAAAGCACCAACCGTCGCTCCTACATAAGAATGCCGACACAGTCAAGAGCACAATTCATGTGGCTGAAATAGCCCATGAATTGCAATGCTAAAACAACATCAGCAGCAACGAGAAGAAGCTGTTACACCAGCCGTAACAACAATACCTCATTCAGCTCCTGTAATAGCATTCTGTTGCGCGAGACTAGGACATCCTATCCTGGTTTAGAAAGTAGATCTGACTAAAGATGACTCAGATACACATTGTAATTTTTGATCAATTGTATCGAAGGGGTTCCCTCTTTAAATAAGAGGAAATCATCATTCGAGGGATCCAAGTTTTATGTATTGAGAAAATATTCAGAGAGAGGGGCGTACTTTCATTCCAGATTGTAATGTGGTATTTTGACAGATGAATAAAAGACTGCTTTGAGTATCCTTCTCTAGCTTTCTCGTTTCAGGGGAATCTTGTGAGAAGGGAGGGCCCACCTTCTTCACAAGATTCACCCGTTAGTTTAGAAGTGTGTTAGTATAATCTCTGTTTATTCTTTGATTAACTTTTGTTTGCTGAAACACTGCTTTTAATGAATTCCGCTTTGTTGAAACACTACTGAACTCTGTCTTGGTTTATTGAATGAATTTCGTAATTCTTTTTATTATCAATCTTGTGTGATGATTTTATAAGGCTAGCCAGAGATTGGGTTAAGGGTTCCTTCTCAGAAAGGAAGGAATCAGAACATCCTGTTCTCTGTATATTTCAATTACTTCTGCAAGTGTGCTAGCCAGAGATTGGGTTAAGGGTTCCTTCTCAGAAAGGAAGGAACCAGAACATCATGTTCTCTGTAGATTTCAATTACTTCTGCAAGTGTGCTAGCCAGAGATTGGGTTAAGGGTTCCTGCTTAGAAAGGAAGGAACCAGAACATCTTGTTCTCTGTAGATTTCAATTACTTCTGCAAGTGTGCTAGCCAGAGATTGGGTTAAGGGTTCCTTCTTAGAAAGGAAGGAACCAGAACATCCTGTCCTCTGTAGATTTCAATTACCTCTGCAAGCGTGCTAGCCATAGATTGGGTTAAGGGTTCCTGCTCAGAAAGGAAGGAATCAAAATATTCTGTTCTCTGTAGACTTCCATTATTTCTGCAAGTGTGCTATCCAGAAACTGGGTTAAGGGTTCCTTCTTAGAAAGGAAGAGATCAGACTATCCTGTTCTCTGAAGATCTCCATTATTTCTCACAAGTGTGCTAATCAGAAATAGGGCTAAAAGTTCCTGCTTAGAAAGGAAGGAATTAGATGGCCTTGTTCTCTGCTAGATAGAGTTAATTTTCTCTGCATTACTGTTTTCATGAAAGAGTGTTAATCAGAGTTAAAGTACT
>ML778022.1:230934-252434 GCA_009831015.1 Picea engelmannii | reverse complement strand
GAGGGATTTAAAGAGAGACAAGGATAGTGAGGTAAATATAGGGGGGAAGAGAGGGGAAGGGAGAGAAAGGTAGGGGTAGGGTAGGCAGGGAGAGAGAGAGAGAAAGAGAGAGAGATAGAGGGGGGTGGTGAGGGATAAAGGGGGAGACAGAGAAAGAGACGGAGGAAGATATAGAGGTAAATAGAGAGGGGGGAGAGTGGGTAAGAGACAAAGCAAAATAGGGAGACATGGGAAAAGGAGGGACAGAGAGATAAAGAGAGGGGGGAACATAAATCAAGTAATAAACTGATGGTTCATGTTGGCATAGTGGCAGACCCAGGGTTCAATGCTCAACAACGCACCAACAAAACCCTAACTACCGGCCCTTTCAGCAACACCTGCAGAGAAGGCGAAGTCTCACTCGAGATAGAAGTAGGGGGAGTTACAGGACGCAGGTGTCTGTAACCAAGATGGGACACAGATCCATGATAATAACACTTCGCATGGTACTCTACTAACACTCAGAATATGACATGCATTAGTTTCCTAATATTATTAACATCACAAAACATACCCAAGATAGATCAACGCAATAACAATAAATGATTATATATCCTAAGCAATGAGAACTGAGTTAGATCTAACATTCATTTATCCTTAACACAAGTAAATAACTAAGAAACAATATATCTATCTATCATACATAATACTCAGAGCACTGAGAATATTCATAACATAAGAAAAATATCACAAAGCAAACCAAAGACACAAGATATATGTGGTTCACCCCAGTGTGGGGCTACGTCCACCAACCGCTTCACCTTCTTTATTATTCGTCAATATCTTACATTTGGTGAATCATGTGCACTAAGCCATAGTGTCGAGCTTCGCATAGGACAGGAGATCTGGGTATTGAACACCAGATCCTCCTTCCAATATAGGTCAAGGCACAGAGCCAACTCTTTATCAAGCACATAGCCTTACACATAGACATTCCCTTACACAGAGCCAATATAACTACTTTCACTTAGCCACTTCCCACTACTCTTCTACAATACATTCTTTACTTATTTATACTTTTACAATCCCTTACAATAAGGCCTAATCATGGGTAAACCCCATGGGACGAAGTCCCATAACCCTTTACAAAAAACCTAAATAACCCCTTATTGGGTCCACATAGCCCACAAAATAAGTGAGATCCACGATCTCAGCTCTGCCTGGGCACTCCATCTTCGACTAGCTTGTCAAATTACAAAAGTGTTCCAAACCTGACCAAGGTTTCCTCAAAACTTGGTCGAGGGCCAACATGCCCCCAAGACTTGCCTGTGACTCATCCTGAGTAACTCAGTTCTGGACAATGCTGCTTCAAAGGCCTTGACTTCCTGCTTCGCCTAAGCCTTTGGATCAATGAGCTCTTGGATCATCCACTCTGTATCATGCCCTTCTAGGCATTGTTCTATTGACGCAAGCACTTGGTCCAATTGCGATTCTTGTCCATCAATCTCTTCAAACATCTGGCGGGATTTCTCCTGCATAGGTTGTAGCTTCTACGCGAATTCCATTACCTTTCCATGGAGGAAAGTGATCTGATGCTACACTGTGCACTGCTACTGGGATCTCTTCATTCTTTCAATTGCGATGAGAAGCTTCATCTACTCATGTACTGACAATTCCTATTGTTGCACCTCCTGTAAATGTGCTTCCATATTTCTTAGCTTCGGATCCTCGGTGGGGAGTTCATATGTCTGTGTGCTTCTATCACTCAGTTGTTTTCATTCTGAGGCGAGGGTTCTTATCCTTATTAGTATGTTCTTATCGGTCTCCTCCCTCTAGTGACGCACCTCTTGTGGGGTGCTCGGTAATTCTTGGACCTCCAATTCTATAATCCTGGCTTGAAACTGTTGGATGGTCTCAACGAGCTTCACCACTTGAGCCTCAATTGACTCTTGCTCCTCCTTTGCCAAGCCTGGAACATAGTGACACGATTTATTCATCGCTTCTTTTACCATAGTATGATATGCGAGTATATACTCTTTGTCCTTCTGTAGCTTAGATTTTTCCTCTTGGAGCATCGCCTAAAACTCTTCTCTCTCACTTTCATAGGCGGTTAAATTGTACCACGCTACTCGTAATTGTTCTAAGGCTTCATATTTCTCTTGGTTCAAGGATTATGTATCCTTCTCCTTCTCTTCCTAGAATTTCTGAAGTCGAGCTTCTGTCACATCTGCAAGTCTTCTCAATTGGGTTGGTTCATCCCCCAATTTTGCAATCTGTGATGAGGAAGGCGCAATAGGTACTGCGCGGACCAAACGAATAGCTCAGTGTACTTCCTTGAATTCCTTCTTGACCCTTCCATACATATCTTCATTCTTTGCTCCATATCTCTGCAAAATTTACTCGGAAGCGTCATCCATAGCTCCGTGAACCAAACTGATATCGTCCTCTGTGAGCGTGGCTTCTAATTGGGGCTTATTAGTGCCCGTCTTCATTCTTGCTGAAGGTTTCTTTGGAGAAACCTTACTCTTTTGTGGTGTTACTGTCCCAGCAGGGGGATATTCTCGTGGTGTAGCTTCACCTCCTCCTTTCTCATCCCCTCCTCCTTGTCCATCTACTTCATCTCCTCCTCCTCCTCCTAGCGAGCCAGATCCATTTTATTTAGAAGCATTGTCCTCCTCATCAATCTCTATCTTTTGGAATTCTTCCTGCTTCTTCTTCTTCGTCGTCCCATTGGATTGTCCGACATTCTCAACTCAGGTGACCATGGGGCTTCCTATGGTGTCAGTGTCGGAGAGTTCTGCATCAGTGATGGGTACAAGGAATTCCTCCGACCATTTCTTTGTGATTTGCTCCATGTCTTCCTTTGTTATCTTGTAATATGACTATAAATCTTCCTTGTTCTCATCTCTCCACATAGTGATATAGATGAAATGTGGATCTGTGTGGAATTTTTCTATTGGTCTGTACTGGTGTAGGGTGCATGGTTTCATGTGTGAAAATGACTCAATGGCAACCTTCAATTGCTTATAGTATGCATGAAACACTGTGTTGGACTGCCACTGCTTGGTCATGTCGTTGGTGTACCACAAGGTGGAAATCCTAGTGGCTAACGACTCCGATGGTTCGATATCTGGAAAGGTGGCTCCTTCAGGAATTCTCCAAGCGACAAATGCGATCAAAACAATCATCCAGCTGAAGTGGAATTCGTATCCCAAATCTTGGGCTTCGCAAAAATCTTTCTATAGTTCATTGACGAGGTAACTCGCCCAGTTCATCTGCATTCCCTCCACATATTTTCCTACAAGGTCCACCACAAACCCATTGACCTGTGTGGGGTGGTTATTCCTTACGATCTTACCAACTATGAGTTGGTAACCGAGGCAAACTGCTCCATCTTGTATAGAGGCTACCTTGTAACCTCACTTTCCTTTTTTGACTTCTTCGTAAGCTTCCTTGATGCTGTTAGGGTCCTAACCCACACATAGGTAGATCAATATATTCAGATGTAATAAAGGTCAATATTAATAAGGCCTTTCAATAAAATAGAATAAGGCGGATGTAAGAAGACCTAATAGAAGCTTTCGCTTCTAGAAGGATCTTCCTCTAGATGCTTCTCTTGATAGACATATTTAGTATAAATAAGGGTCGAGGGTATGAAAACCCTAGCTTGGAGATTATTGTAATAGAGTGTTGCTCGACTGGAGGTTGCCCCCTCGAAGAGCCCCATGAACATTACTTTCTGAATCAAAGTGTTATTTCTGTTGTTGTTCTTATATCATTTATGTGTTATTGTGGAGATTATGCTGGTTATATTACTGTTATTCTGCCATTTCTAGCATTTTGTTTCTGTTCTTCATACTTTTTATATCTGGTATATTACAAGTGGTATCAGAGCACTTTCCTTGGCAAAAATTGTGGGAATTTTTTTTCCAGGGTAGAGACGTATTCTGGCGTCTTTAAGCCACAGAGATCTGTCATTACACGCATAAACCCGCGATTGAGGGATTCATACACGCGGGAAATACAAGTGGTTCTTAAGCGCACATCTGTTGGCCACCCTTGTAACCCCTATTGGTACCTCTTCGAGTGGTAGCACATCAGACAACACCTGTGTACGGATCGACCTAGATTTCCTAAATCCCTCTTTAGATAAACCGATTGGCCACCTGACTGCTATAGTGCCACCAAGAAAAACACTCGGGAAGATACTCTCTCGTACTTGGGTAGTCGAGTAGTACGGCTAAGGGTACGGTCTATCCTCCTTAGTTAGTGCCCTGATATATTGGGCTAAGTACTACTGTTGGACCTCGCACATATATCAGAGAGCTAAAGCACAGGGCAAACCCTTGTCTGTAGAACCCTTGAATACCTAACCTTTGGGGGATAGAAACATAAACAAATTAAAACATACAAGATCTATTACTGCGCAACTATGTTCGGGTTGCCAATTAAATACACATTTCTTTCTGGTTAAGCATTTGGGGATTTCATCGCTGTAGTATTCTTCAGATCGGAGTATAACTCTGCAGGTGTAAAAAAAAAAAGTCTGGAATTTTTTTCACCATTATTTGAGACCTATTCCATTGGATTCATCTCTTCTCCCTTATCACATTCATCCATATCATTTTTCGGAAAAAAATTTGACCCCACCCGCCCCTTTTCAATTCACCCATCCTCATGGCCCATAACCATAGCCAAGACCTGGAAGCTCGCTTCAACACCTTGCAATCTGGTTTCCTTGAGACCCAAAAAGAAGTGAAAAAACTCAGTGCTACTGTTGCCTCCATCGATTCATCCATCAATAAAACCATAAATAAAACCATGCAGTCCTCATTGGAGGAAGTCAAACAAGAACTGACCACCCAGCTTGAATCTGTCTTTGCATCACTCTGCACCAAACTGAAGATCCCTACAGATGACCCTTTCTCTGATGCACCTCCAAAGACTGAAGGTGAACATTCCTCCCATTCCCATTCCTTTCAGCCCCATCACTTTCAACATGACCTACGCCTTCTGCAGGTGGATGTGACCAAATTTGATGGCTTGGACCCCACTGGTTGGGTCACCCAAATGGAACATTATTTCTCTTTATACGAAATTACAGATGACTTGGCCAAAATCAGGTATGGTGTTCTCCATCTAGATCAAGAACATTGGCAATGGTGGCAATGGAGAAAAACTTCCCATCAAGGGTATATTGCTTAGACCCAATTTGTGGCTGAGCTTTATGAACGCTTTGACACTAACACCAACCATTTGGGTCATTTGACAAAGTTGAAACAATCAGGAATAGTAGAAGACTTCATAGCTACCTTTGAGCGCCTAGCTTTTCGAATAGAGGGCATGACTGATGCTTTCTTTCGAGAGTGTTTTATCAGTGGCCTCAAGGAGGAGATTCAGGCCCATGTCCTCATGGCTCAACCTTCAAGTTGGGTGGAGGCTAATAAAAAAGCTAAATAAGCACAACAGGTTGTATCCTCTCAAAACCATAAACCCTCCTTTATCCCTCGCCCTAAACCCATAAATCCCACTACTCCCTTCGCCCCATTAAAGATCCAAAAATTGACCAGGGCTGAAATGGATGAACGCCAATTCAAAGGCCTTTGTTATAATTGTGATGAAAAATATTTCCTGGGCCACATGTGTAAGGAACAAAAGATTTTTATTGTCATCTCTGAGGATATTTCGGAAGAGGATGTTGAAAATCCCCTTGTGCCTGAGTCACCTGAAATCACTGACATAACCCTTCCCTCAGACCCTCCCGAAGTGGAACCGATCATTTCCCTCAATGCTCTCACTGCATTCTCCACCCCCCAAACCCTCAAGTTAATCGGTTACATCAAGCATCAGAAGGTCATCATTTTGGTTGATAGTGGAAGCACCCATAATTTTATTCATCGCCGCATTGCCCAAGAAACTCATTGCTACATCCATGTTGTCAACAATTTCCAAATCATGATTTCTAATGGTGGTTCCATGAAATGTGGAGGGCGTTGTGAAAATGTGTGTCTCGAAATTGGTGACTACCACCTAAAATCCCATATGTTTGCTATCGACATGGGCGGTTGTGACATTGTGTTGGGTGCAGACTAGCTAAGGAATTTGGGTCCCATTCTCATGGATTTCAAGGCATTAACCATGCAATTCAACCAGGAAGGCCACCAATATAAATTCCAAGGCATCACGGATGGTTCACCTGAGGTCATTAGTTCCCATCGCATGGAAAATCTACTCAAAAAAGGTCATTATGGTGTCATTGCCCAACTCCATGCCATACAAGCAATAGAGACACCCCCGGTGCCGGAAGACCTCCAAGCCCTCCTTTCTAAACACCATATGGTATTTTCCACTCCCAAAGGACTCTCTCCTTCCCATGGTGTTCATGATCATTCCATTCCCCTTGTACCCCGAAGCCTTCCTCCCAATATCTATTCGTATCACCACCCCTTTTCACAAAAAAATGAAATTGAGAAAATGGTCTAGGAACTCCTTACTGCAGGCATTATCCACCCTGGTACGAGGCCTTAATCTTCTCTTGTATTCATGGTCATGAAGAAATAAGGTTCTTGGAGAATGTGTCCTGACTTCCGTGCCCTCAACAAACTGACCATTAAAGACAAATTTCCCATTCCTGTCATTGATGACCTCCTTGATGAATTGAGTGGCGCCCAATTCTTTAGTAAAATTGATCTTCGCTCGGGCTATCACCAGATATGTATGGAGACATACATTCCCAAGATGACCTTTCAAACTCATGAGGGCCACTATGAGTTTTTGGTCATGCCCTTTGGCTTGTGTAATTCCCCCTCCACCTTCCAAAGCCTCATGAATCATGTCTTTCATCCTTTTCTTCGTCATTTTGTATTAGTTTTCTTTGATGATATCATAGTCTATATAAAAACTTGGACATACCATCTTACTCATGTGGATCGAGTTCTCCATCTACTCTCTCAGCACAAACTTTTCCTAAAACAGTCTAAATGTTCTTTTGGTGCCTCATAAGTAGAATACCTGGGTCATCTGGTTGGCAAGGATGGTGTCAGGGTGGATCCGAAAAAAATTGAGGCTATGCAAGACTGGCCACACCAAAATACTCTCAAAATCTTGTGTGGATTTCTGGGCTTAACAGGGTATTATCGCAAGTTTGTTAAGAATTATGGAAAGATTGCAACACCTCTCATGGCTCTCCTAAAAAATAACTCTTTCACTTGGACTCCAATCGCTACTCAAGATTTTCAAACCTTGAAGACATCCATGTGCACCACTCCGGTTCTGGCCCTTCCCGATTTCAAAAATACCTTTGTGTTGGAATGTGATGCCTCAGGGAAAGGAATCAGTGGTGTCCTTATGCAAGAGGGTCGAACTTTGGCCTTCACCAGCAGACAACTATCTGAAAGGAATCTGGGCAAACCCATCTATGAAAAGGAAATGTTGGCTATTCTGCATGCCATTGATCTATGGTTCCCTTATCTCTTGGGGCACCGTTTCCAAATTAAGACAAACCATCAAAGCCTCGAGTATTTTATGGAACAATGCATTTCCTCCCCGGAGCAACAAAAATGGGTGACTAAGCTCTTTGGATATGATTATGAGATCATTTGCAAGAAGGGAAAAGACAATGTGGTGGCGGATCCACTGTCCCAAAAATATGAAGAAGAAGGATCCCTTTTTTCTCTTTCCTTCATTATACCAGATTAACTCCAAGATGTGCGCCAGGAATGGCTACAAGATCCCAAACGTTCGCATCTGATCCAGCAATTGTAGACCAATGCTCCAGCTCCCCCAGGGTACTCTTGGCTCCAGGATGAGCTTCGATACAAAGGTAGTTTTTATTTAAGTAAACAATCAAAGCTTAAATCCATCGTACTTTCTGAGCTTCATGCTACTCCCACAGCGGGGCACTCTGGGTTCACCAAAACCTATGACAGAGTCAAACGTTCTTTCTTCTGGGATAGTATGAAACAGGACATCCGTAATTTCTTCGCTAAATGTGAGGTGTGTCAACGCAACAAGGGAGAAACATTCAAATCTCTGGGCACACTCCAATCGCTTTCGATTCCACCTGCTATTTGGAAGGATATCTCTATGGAATTTATTACCCGCTTACCCAAATCGGGAAATAAATCAGTCATAATGGTGGTTGTGGATTGCCTTTCCAAGTATGCTCATTTCTATGCTCTTCAACACCCATTTACTGCATCCACGGTGGCTCAAATTTTCATGAACTAGGTCTTCAATCTTCATCGCATGTCGCACTCTATTGTTTTTTATCATGACCCAACTTTCACAAGCAATTTTTGGCAAGAACTGTTTAAGCTGCATGGCACCCAATTGCATCTAAGAACAACTTATCATCCCCAGACTAATGGTCAAACGGAAGTTGTCAACAAGTGTTTGGAAACATATCTAAGGTGTTTTGCCTCTGAAAAGAAAAATCAGTGGGCTCAATGGTTACCCCTAGTTGAATGGTGGTACAACACTTCCTACCATATAGCTACACGCATGACTCCTTTTGAAGCGGTATATTGATAGAAGCCCCCTTMATTTCTCTCATACTTTATGGGTACCTCGAAGCTCCAGGCACTTGACCAAACACTTAGAGTTCGAGAGGATATTCTTCGTACCCTTAAAGAGAACTTGGTCATGGCACAGAATCGCATGAAGCAACAAGCAGATCAAGGTCGCTCTGAATGTCAATTTGCAAAAGGGGATCAGGTGTTTCTGCGACTGCAACCATACAAGCAAACTTCCCTCAAGGCCGAGCAGTGTCAAAAGCTAGTGCCCAAATTGTATGGTCCTTATACAGTTCTCAAGCGTGTGGGACAAGTCTCCTATCAGTTAGCTTTGCCGAGTCAGTCAAAGCTACATCTTGTTTTTCATGTTTCATGCTTAAAGAAGGTGATTGGAACTAAGTGACAAATTCAAACCAACCTTCCCCAGTTAGTTGAAGAAGGATCCATTTGGCTACAACCAGAAGCAGTTTTGGACCAGTGTGAGCATCGCCTGCGTTAGTGAACCATCAAGGAAGTGCTAGTCCAGTGGAAAGATACAACTCCAGCATATGCCACTTGGGAACCAACTACCATTCTGCAGTAGTTTCCACATCTCAAGCCTTGAGGACAAGGTTGTTTTTAAGGGGGCGGACATGTTAGGGTCCTAACCCACACATAGGTAGATCAATATATTCAGATGTAATAAAGGTCAATATTAATAAGGCCTTTCAATAAAATAGAATAAGGCAGATGTAAGAAGGCCTAATAGAAGCTTCCGCTTCTAGAAGGATCTTCCTCTAGATGCTTCTCTTGATAAACATATTTAGTATAAATAAGGGTTGAGGGTATGAAAACCCTAGCTTGGAGATTATTGTAATAGAGTGTTGCTCGACTGGAGGTTGCACCCTCAAAGAGGCCCATGAACATTGCTTTCTGAATCAAAGTGTTATTTCTATTGTTGTTCTTATATAATTTATGTGTTATTGTGGAGATTATGCTGGTTATATTACTGTTATTCTGCCATTTCTAGCATTTTATTTTTGTTCTGCATACTTTTTATATCTGGTATATTACAGATGCACTGTGATAGGGAGCGGTCTGAGGCCTTCCCTGGATAAAAATGCTGAGGTTCAGGTCCATTCATGCTTAAGCCTGTAATCTGGTGGATCAACGTTGGATCCACAGTAATCCTCCAGTCGAGCCACAAATATCTGCCATGATAGCATGAAAAGAGGATTTTAACGTAAGCGTTAACTTATTTATGGTAGCCAAAATGGGGAATATTCATAACATTTAGTATGGTGTACTGCGCCAGTCCCTTAATCCATGGCTAGGAGACGAGGCGAGGCTTCTTCCCAGCTGACTTTGTCAAGTAGCGGTGGGTCTCTAGCATAGCATAGTTCTTCCTGTCACCTAGATTGAAGTCGTTGTTCTTCAACAACGAGATCTGTCCTAACTGACTCCCAACTACGTGTATTCCTTTTGGGATATACGTGGTGAGCAAGGTGTACTCAAAATCTTGTGGGATGTTGTCGCGGTTAACGGCGCCAGCCAAAGGTTGGATATATTTGGGTAGGATCGACGAGATCTTCTTCGCATTAGCTATATCACCGTGATGCTTACTTCGCTACTCAGTCACAGGGTTAACACAGCCAGAATGACATCCAGTCGAAGGGGAAGCCTACAGTCCCCTAGTCGACGAGTCTTGGACACCTTCAGATAATGGTCTGTCGGCCATTATCTTCCTCAGGACCTCCTTGACAGACTTCTCTAATTTAGTAGGTTTTCCCGACATTCTCACTTTTAAACAGACAGGTTGGGGTAGGAGAACGAATAAGCGGGGTAGAAAAAAAAACGATGAGGTCTAGCTTCAAATAACACAACTCGACAAACAATCAATTCTCTTCTTGGCTCATTTAATTACGGGTAGAAAAAAGTGGTCCCAACGCAGTGACCAACAAGTTAAATAAGCGGGGCCTCGTAATGGATTCTTCCAACGACCACGAATGCTTCCATCAATTTGAATATGTCTATCATGGCGCGGTCTCAACGTCCCAAAAGCGGTTGATCTTCCCATACATGTGTTTTCTAACCATTCTAGAGAATCATTCTAAATATCGAGGTGCCTCTAACGCTCATATAGCTTTTCCAGGGCGAAGTCCCATTCTACGCGATCCTACTGTTCCAGTGAGGTTCAAATCCTGTGAACATGCCTCCTGCGAGGTTCCAGTTTGTGAAGTATTCCATTTGTTCTCTGTAGATTCTTGTAGCTTTTCCAACTTAGCTTTCTTTTTATTGATCTTCCTTGCCTTCTTTCCTATGATCTGAGTCTCTCTAACTGTTTCCGAAATCCTCTTTCCATTCTTATTCTTATCTTCCCCTAGCATAGTGAATTCACACTGTTGATGTGCTCTCAAAGGTTATGAGGTTAATATCCCTATTCTTAACACTTCCTGAGTGGACATACTTATTTCTTGAATGGATAGGTCCTTCAAACACTCTTGCATTCTTTCAACCTTGAAAACTAATTATCTTTCCTTCTGTCCCTCCTGTGTTGTTACTTTGTTCTGTTGCTTTGATGTATCCTCTCGTTATTCTATTAGTCGATCTATTTTTCTAGCTATGAAATCCCTTAGTTCTTTCTTTTTCTTTTATGTGGCCTTTTCCTCTGCTTTCATTTTGATATTATCCCTCTCAATCCAAGTCTTACCTAACAAAAGTGGGAAATGGGCATTGTCCCCAACAAACTTAATGACTTCAAATTCCTCTTTAGTCGATGTTCCATGAACAATAATAGGTACATTAGTAACTCTTCCACATAAGGCTATCATCTTACCCTTAAAAAATCCTATCCTTCCCAATGAAGGTATCACATCAGGATTTCCCAAAATTTCCCAAGTGTCTTATGTCATAATATTCACTTGTGTTTCCTCATCCAACACACAGTCTATGTCGAAGTCTTCTATTCTTGCACTTATGCGTTGTTTTACTTTCAGGATCTCTGGTAAACTGACATCTTTGTGAACATCCATCGTTTCTTTCAAATGTAATAACGTAGTTTGAGATTTCTCTAATTCTTTCTCTTTAGAACTTTCTAACATGCTCTTAGTCTCTTGAATTCCTTTATAGTTTCCTTGTTTCATGTTCATTCGTTCAACTTTAGCAATCATCCTTGCACAATCCTCAACCTCATGACCAACAATATTACAACAAAGACAAATAGGACCTGTGCCAGGGCATTATTTAGCAAGATGTCCCGGTTTTTTGTAGTTATAACACAATGTCAATCCTCTTTTTCTCTTGTATGTTCCCCAACCTCTTCTGTAATGCGCATTAGGATCATAGTGTTGGACCTGCAATCTGCAAAAAAAAAATCTAGGTTTCTGCATCCCCTTATTAGTCCAAAAATGCCTTTTATGCATAGGAATAACATATCTTTCTTCATTTCTATTAACATTAATCAGATCAACTCTTTCTTTCAACTACGCCCTATCCTTCAGACTAGGACAAAATCTATTAAATATACTTAAATTCATGCTTTCAGAACAAACATTTTCACTTATCTTTCTCTTATCAAAGCACAAAGCTTTACCTCTTTTAAGATCTTACCTCTTTTCTTTAGATCAAAATTCTTTCTTAGCATAGAGCTTCACAAGTCAAGTAGAGTACTGTGCACTTCAGCAACAGATCTACGCACAGAGCTTCTCTTTTTCTTTTACTTCAGTTCCCAGCAATCACAGTTTCAGGTCCTAACAATGGAACCATTTGTTGGCATATAGGCAAACCTAGGGCTCAATGCTCAACAATGCACCAACAAAACCCTAACTACCGACCCTTTAGACAACACCTGCAGAGTAGGCAAAGTCTCACCTGAGGTAGAACTAGGGGGGGTTACAAGATGCATATGTCTGTAACCAAGCTAGGACACAGATCTGTGATAATAACACTTTGCAGGGTACTCTACTAACACTCAGAAGATGAAATGCATTAGTTTCCTAATATTATTAACATCACAGGACATACCCAAAGATATATTGGCGCAGTAACAATAAATGATTATATATCCCGAGCACTTAGCACTGAGTTAGATCTGCCATTCATTTATCCTTAACATAAGTAAAGAACTAAGCAACAATAGATCTATTTATCGTACATAATAATCAGAGCATTGACCAGATTCATAACATAAGAAACATAGCACAAAGAAAACCAAAGAAATAAGATATATGTGGTTCACCCCAGTGTGGGGATACGTCCACCAATCGCTTTGCCTTCTTTATTATTCGTCAATCTCTTACATTCAATGACTCTTTTGCACTAAGATAGTGTCGAGCTTCACATAGGACAGGAGATCTGTGTACTAAACACCAAATCCTCTTTCCAAACTAATTCAAGGCATAGATCCAACTCTCTATCAAGAACAAAGCCTTACACATATACATTCCCTTACACAGAGCTAATCTAACTACTTGCACTTAGCCACTTCCCACTACTCTTCTACAATACATTCTTTACTTATTTATACTTTTCAATCCCTTACAATAAGACCTAATCATGGGTAAATCCCATGGGTTGACATCCCATAACCCATTACAAAAACCCTAAAGAACCCCTTACTGGGTCCACGTAGCCTGCAAAATAAGTGAGATCTGCGATCTCATCTCCGCCTGGGCAATCCATCTTCGACCAGCCTGTCAGAGTCCAAAAGTGGTCCAAACCTGACCAAGGTTTCCTCAAAACTTGGTCGAGGGCCAACAACTCCAATTCATGATCTTCTTCCTCTTCATTTTCTATGAATAATAATTTATTCTCACAGCATTTATTCCCCTTAATGTACTTTCTTTCAAAACTAAAACATGGTACCTTTTCTCTTCTTTCATCCATTTGTTGAGGTGTCAATCTTGTCGGTTGAGGTACAATTGTCTTATGAAGCCCAAAATGATATCTGCTTCATGTGTATGCTCCCTTGGTATGCTTGTGTGTATCCTTATTCTTGGATTGAATATGACAAGAAGATTACATAAATTCCATAATGTTTGCAGGATGTTTTAAGAAAAGCTCATGTTTAATGTCTTTTTTTAATCCACCCATGTAAACTTGCAATAATTTTTCATCACATGAGCTCTCTTGAGGTTTAGTGGGTGAAGTAATTTTTGGAGGAGCCCCTATATCCATGTGACAAAATAATAATTTTCTTGTTTTTCCTCTTTATCACAAATTTTGAATCACCCAAAATAGATCTTTCAATCAAAATTTATGCCAATTGTAAGTTACGTACCTTTCAAACCATTAACTTGGAGTCTGTCCTCATGGCTAACCTTCCTTCTAATTTATTTCTACAATTTTGGCCCTTCTAATTATAAATTTTTATCTTGTAGTTCTATGATATGTTCTCTCTACAATGCCGCAGGTCTGAACAAAATTTGATGTCCCAAGTGAAAGTTATGATAACTTTCCCAAACCTTGCTAGTTTTTGGATGTTTATGGAGAATGAACTTGTACATAATGCCTCGTGTTTAATATTTGATACATGAATATGGAAATTTTACCAAAACTACTACAAATTGTCCTCTTTCAAATGCAACCAGTCTTACTAAATTTGAATCCTTTCTGAAAAAGATATGGTGATTTTACCTAAAACACATGTTTGAGACTAGTAATAGGACGAGCCAAAAACCGTCTCTTCCATAGGGTGTATCTCTGAAATTATATTGACCCAGAAGTTGAAATTTATACCATAGATACCTTGCAATGTATTATAAATAACCTCCAAGTTTTAATGTATGAATTGTACCAGTAGTTAAAATTCTAAGATGACTTTCATGGAGAAGAAAAACCCTAAGATCAATGAGATCTGATACCAAATGTTATGATCCAATTTCTTAAAAATGTGAGTCAATGAATTACAATCCACTTAGAGGGGGAAACCTCCTTTTACAATATATCCAATTCAGAATATAATATGATATATATTATAATATCATCCTAGTACTAGGTCTCCTTGGTGTGTGTGTGTGTGTGTGTGTGTGTGTGTGTGTGTGTGAGAGAGAGAGAGAGAGAGAGAGAGAGAGAGAGAGAGAGAGAGAGAGAGAGGATACAATTATAATGAAAGGGTGCAATGAATGGGTTCAGAGCCTACATACAAATATAACACAAGAAATGAAATAATTCAATAAGGGTCTTAATAAGGGGTTTTATAAATAACATGGAATTTGTATGGGGATTTGTCTAGGGATTAACAGAGAGAGAGAGGGGTGGTGAGGGAGGGAGGGAGGGGGGGAGGAATAAGAGAGAGAAGAGATGATAGTAGGAGAGAAAAAGAGGGAAACAAGGACAAAGGGTGAGAGGAAAAGTAGAGGGGGAGAGATTGAGAAAGAAAAAGAGAGAGGGATGGGGGGAGAGAGGGAGTTAGAGAGAGATAGGGAGAGAGAGGTAAATAAAGAGAGGAGGCTAGAGAAGGGAATGGATTATAGATAGGGGGAAGGAAAGATAAAATAGGAGAGGAAGAGAGAAAGAGTGTGGGAGAGAGGTGAATAGAGGAAAGGAGGGGGAGAGAGGGGGGGAGAGGGGAAATGTGTGTGTGTGTGAGAGAGAGAGAGATATGGAGGAATTTGGAGAGAATATAGAGAGATTGATTTGGGTAGAGAAATGGGTGGGAATGATGGGGGAGAAAGAGAGAGAAGGGGGGGAAGAGGGAGACAAGGAGAGAGGGGAAGAGGGGAAAGATATAGAGGGATATGGAGAGAGAGGGGGGGAGAGTGAGTGGGAGATAGGGAGAGAGAGGTTGAAGAGAAAGAGGAATATAGAGGGAGGGGGGGGTATGTGTGTGTGTGTGTGTGAGAGAGAGAGAGAGAGAGAGAGAGAGATTTTGTTAACATGAATGTGTACACGTTCATGTTCCTAATAACGTGCATGTGATTTAGGAATGTGTGCATGTTCCTAAAGCGTGCACATGCCATTTTCATTTCAAATTTGTTTCGTGTGGGAGTGAAAACTCTAGCGTATGTGTTTTATGAATTGGTTACCTTGGATTTAGGTTCAGGATGAAAAACCTAGTGGTTTGGTGTGAAAATACATAAAACGATCAATTTTTATGAATACCTCTCTATATATCTTTATTTTTGACATTATTTTTCTATACACAAATCAATTCTCGATGAAACAACAAACATAGATAGACTAGGTTGTGCATATTCAAAATATATAAGTTCAAATTTAATAATATGGTTTACTATTTTTAATCTATTTTTTCTTGACATATATTAGAATAAAAAATTATATACCTCTTTTATTTCTTCTATAACTTTTTATTAGCTTAACAATTTTTAAAATAAGTTATATGTAGCACTAGAAGACACCAATATCTACAATCTAAAAAAAAATTGTTTGATAATCTTAAGACCCTCGTAGCGGTTGTAATTTCAAGGATATATTGACTTTCATAATTAAAAAAAAAAACATATAAAATAAATATTATAAATTTTGAAAAAATAAACCGCAATAGAATAATGGGTTCTTTACAATAATAATTTATTTTAAAGAAAATTCCATCGTTAAGGTTCTCAACACTTGCACCAACACAAAGACATATATCTTATATTTTAATTGAAAAATAACATATGTGTGTTATAAAAACTCAATTTTCACACAGTTTTTCACAATTTCTATAAATAAAAATTATATATTTGAAAAGCTAATTCAATTTCGTACATTTCATATTTTTACACCATATCCAAATTCATTGTACAATTATCTTGAATAACCCATCCAAGTTAACAAAATTTTGTTTTTCCATGTTTGCATTGCCAATAACGCATCATGAGATACCATTGTTAGCTTGCACCCACCTGATTATGAAAACAGATCTTACCATTTTTTAGTTGTGGAGTTTCTTCATAGATCCATTTATTATTAATTATTCTTTTTACATGGATACATGCAACCATGGAACATGTGAATCTATTAATTAAACTAAAACAATAACATCAATATTTAGTATTATGTGTATCAATTAATCAAAAAATGTTAGAGCACAAAATGTCGCACCTATGCATTTGTGACATGGCCTTACCATTTTCCATATCTTGCTAAGAAAAATCCCAAACTTTCCTCATCAAGTCATCTAAAAAAATTGAATTTTGTTGATATATGTGAGTTTCCTTCATGCAACATGCAAACATTTGTGCCTTGCAAGCTTACAACCCACGGATGCCCTAAACAATTATGAAAAATAAAATATTTCCACAATTTCGGGTGGGTTTTTTGGTTGGGCTTGTTTCCCAACATCCCTTATCCCATACTAAACGAAATTCAACTTCCCCAACCTCTTTGGGATGGTACAAAATCATCATTGAGGGAAAATATGAGCACAAGTCTGATGGTGCAAGGTCATGCTATTGATATCTAACAACCTTCTCTGAGTAGCATCCCTTGACCTGAAAAATACTTTTCTAGTATTAATTCCACTCCTATATAGCCATAAGGTGTATTCCTATCCTTATTGGGTTATCCAAGGAAGATCCTAGTTGTTGATTTGATGCTCGAAGGAATTATGGAGGAACCTGAGAAGTTGAATCTGAAGCAGTGCCGACAATTGAACTAGGTTGTAACCAAATTTCACATATTGTTAATATAAGATTTCTCTTTCCCTCATATCTTTTGTTCATTTCAATGTTATATGTTGTTGTTGTTCATAAATGACTTGATTTATATACTTTATATATGCTACTTGAACCTATAACTACCTTGTTGTAGCACTATCTTAGTTTCCTATTGCAAGCTGGTTTCGACAGAGACTAGGAGTGCTTCAAGAAGTAGGAGAGGGATTGACATCAAACAAACGATTTAAGGTGCATGTATTCTCCTTTCTCTTTCCCTTATATATCCTAGAAAAAATTAGTTATTTATTCTTTGCATTCTTATTTGTGAGGGTAGATTTAAGTCTTCTTAATTCATTCTTTCTCTATTGTGACTTGACCCAAAGTAACGGGGGGAAAATCCCTTAATCAGAATTGGCAACCACACTAGGGAATCTCCTATTTTGGGTCACCTCCTAGGGTTTCTTTTCTTCTTTTGACTTTTGTGATTTTTTTTGTTTGTTAGATTTATTTTGTAAAACTTTAGCCTATTAGAAACTTTTGGTAAAGTTTTTGGAAGCCCCCTTTCTGTAGTGGATTTTAATTTTTCCAAAATTTCCAGCCCATCTGCGATGGTATATTCTATACCCCATGAACATACATGTTTTTTTGATGTATGACCCATGGATCCTTGCGAGTTCTAATGCACACAGGCGCGAAACTATGTAAAATTGAGGGTTTTTGAAAAATTCCTCTCACAATCTAGAAGTGTAGGTTGGTCCTTCAACTTTCGTTGAGCCTCCTGGGTCGTTTTCTTGTTGCTTTCTTCTTTTTGAAGTCTTTGAAAAATTGTTAATCACATAAAAATAAAATATCTTTCTTTTGTTGAAGTGAGTTCTTGTTGATAAGGTTTTTGGGTTGATTCAGAGGTCAGTCGTTTTTTCCTGGGTTGCATGTCCAGTCTCGCTGAGTTTCCATCTAGTCTGGCTGATTGATTTATTTCTCTATACCTTCTTCTCCTTATTTACAAAAGAAAAATAAAATTTCATGTGTTTTTCATTTCATTTCTCTTATACAAAAAGAAAAAAAATATACTTGTTTTCCAAGTTTCTTCTTTTCTTAAACCCTTTCCTGTGATCATTGAAAGAAAAAGATTCAATTAGCTAGCATTCAAGTTGTTATGCATTATAGTTTTCTTTGATAGTGGTAGCCTTTTTCAAAGAAAAGAACCTCTGTTTGCAATTTTTTGCATTTTTGTTTTACATTGGATCTTTGAAAAGTGATTCTAGGTTGCATTACAAAGTGTTTCAAATATTGCATACAATTTTTTATTTTTTTTCATTATTGAAAAAAAAAAAGAGTTTCATTTAAGCATTGTTCCATACCTTTTTCATTTGCGGAAACCACATACTGCATTGTGTTCTTAAGTTATTTTCTTTTGGAATCTGTCATAAACACCATTCAAGTTTCATCGGTTCCCTTGTTGAGTAAAAAAAACCCTTAAAATGAACGATTAACTAAAACTTTATTATACATCTTCACTTTTATGGGATACACGAACAATTGTAGTCTAGGTCATTGGTTTAGGGTGGAGAGTAAATTTATCCAAGGCCAAAAAACAAATGTAGGAGTCTGAGAAAGGGAGAGTCTAAATCCAACCATCATATAAGTATAACTGAGAGTCTCCTCTAAAAACAGAGCTAAACACAAGGTCACGTGAAGGAGAACCGAGAAGAGACTCCTCCGGAGATTAAATAAGCGTAAAAAGAATATTGTATATTGGGGGTTTCATTAGTACCCATACCTCTATGAGAGGAGATTCTTTAGAGGATTTTGGATTAGCTACCCTACCCATATGTTTGATTCCAACTATCAGCTATACCCCTCAAACACTGATTGCGAGTTGGTGACCTTAGTGGCTAATACTAGGGTTCTCAGAAGGTGACTATGGTGATTTGTCGTGGTACCTAGGGAGGTTTTTGCATCACACTTTTTAGTATTGTTGGAAGGTGCCCCATGAAGCATGGGTACTTGCACCGAATAAGGCTGGTTAGTGGAGGTCAAGATAACCACTTTTCATTCCTCCATTTGTTGGTACATGAAACTTAATCAACCCATTCCTCCATCCAAAAGGCCCTTTACCCTGCCTTTTGATTATTGCGGTCTCGGGACCTAATCCACTCGAGTCTGAGTATTAATGAGGCCTATTTGTGTCTATTTTTTTCATATAGTATTTTTTCTAGTGGTGTTCTAGAAAATCATAGACTTTCTTAGGTTGGTGTGTATCATGGTCCCATGGAGATTTGACACCTCAAAGTGGCTGACCAACTACCTCGTAGATCGAGGATAATTCAAGGCCTTCCTCTTGAATAAGAAGTTAGAAATAATTCTCCTTCGCCTCCTTAAGGTGTCAACATGATATGTTCAACATTTTTGTGGACATTCAGAAAATCCATATGTTCACACTTTGAAACCAAAGGAAGTAATCGTTGAAGATATTAAAGCTGAGGAATTCACTCCGCGTCTCAATGCTTTGTTTCCTGGGATTTATCCATTCCTTGTGGTACAAGTCCCACCTCCTAGACCAAATCTTACTAATAATATCCCTCTTCATCAGGTCACTATGGAAGACATTATGCCAGTGTTTGCATCAGGATTTTCTATAACTCCCACCATGAGGATTTTCACTAGAGGGATTCTTCCTCCTGATGTGTCTAGTCAAACAACTACTATCATTTAGTCAAATGTTGTCGTTTCGACCAACAATATTTCTTCATTGGTCATTGGTCCCCCTGAAGCTATGAGTGCAACTGCATCTCTACTGTCAACAACAAATGCTCTTTCATATGGTATGATGTTGATGGATGTGCTAAATTAATTGGTTACTTCTCAGTCGACGTCCCATGCATTGAGTGTTGGTTCAAGGGGAAATTTGCCTCCTTACCAAGCGTTCCCTTGGGGCAGAGGTCATATTCCTTTGTCGTCCCCATTTTTTGGGAGAAGGGCTCTCTCATGTTCCGACCCAAGCCCCGCCTGGGGATGGGGTGCTTCTATGGGTAGAATATATCATTTTGCTAGTACGTCGTCCACTTCAACCCCATTCACACTATATGGTGGGTTTGAGAGTAACCATTTCACCTCTTCTGTAGTTTTGGAAGGGGGAAACTCATTCCAAGGTCAATCCATTCCCATGCAAGGAAATTTATCCTAGCAAGGGACTCCATTGGGGGGTACCCCTCTCCAAGGCCAATGGAATTATACACAAGGGATATCGCAAGGGGTAAACCCCTTTCCTAGTCAGTTTAAACCCATGCCTGGAGTTTTTCCTTCATAAGGGGGTTCTACTCGGGGGAATCCCAATTTTCCTTTCGGGAATTAGATAGGTGGAGGTTTCCCTCCATTCGACCAAGGTCAACAAGGTTTTATCCAAATCGTTGGTCCTTTCACGAACTCTTTTTGGAAAATTGGTGCTAGTTACAATCCAGGGTCCTCTTTTCAAGCAGCCAATCAGTCGATCTCAAAGCCTAGGCTAGCATTTCTGGAAATGCTGCATTTTCTAGACCTATCCAAGTTGATGAATGACCCTATTTGTCATTATTACACGTCAAAATTGCTCAGATGGATAAGTGTCGCATTGTCCCTATCAATCGTCGTAAGTGTCGCATTGTCCCTCTCAACTTTCGCAAGTGTCGCAAGTTGGTCACTAGTGTTGCAAAGGATGTTCAGACATACTGTCATGATAACGACACTAAGGAGACACTTATAACATCTCACATGACTGATTTGAAGGAGGAGAATTGATCTACTGAAGTCAAACAACCTTTTGCCACCTGAAAGCACCCAAAAAACTGAGTTTTGGAGAGGAGCGCTCCCCCTTACACTATCTCGGAGCGCTGGCGCTCCCCAATACACTATCAAGGAGCGTTATAATGCTCCCCTGGCCCTTTTGAGGGAGCGCTATAGATTTTGAGAGCGTTGGCGCCCCCTAAAGCTTACTAGGGAGCGCTACAACGCTCTGATGGCCCTTTTGAGGGAGCGCTACCTATTCTGGGCGGTTGTTAAGCTGTTGAGATGAATGGGGGAAGCATCTTTTCATTCGTGGAAAGCAGTTGGATTCGAATCCCTAGTCTAGCCATGATCCTAGGGCAGATCCTCAACTGAAGGTGGAAAATCCTCAACTTCCCCAAGGATATATCAAGTAGTTGAAGCCTATCCAAGGCTATATAAGCAAGCTTTCTAATGGTGAAAGGGGGGTGCAGAATAGAGAATGTAAAACCTATGATCTCATAGGTAAAATGCAAAATAGAGAATGTCAAACTTATGATCTCATAAGTGGGACTGCAAATTGGAGAATGATACCAAACCTATGATCTCATAGGTGGGATTGGAAATGCAGAATTACACCAAACTTATGATCTCATAAGTGGTGCAGGAGAGGAAGAATTGAGCATAT
>ML778022.1:203228-228237 GCA_009831015.1 Picea engelmannii | reverse complement strand
AGGTTGATCAGAAGAAGAAGAAACAGAAAGAGAAGAAGAAGAAGAGCCCGAAAAGGACCAAGACCCCAACAACATCAGATGTTGGCTCTAAGAAACCAGTTATTGTTAATAGTACTGGGAGTGTTTATGAGATCAACAAGATTAAAAGAAACAATCCAAAACCCAAATTCCCTTGCAGCCTTTGTAAGGGTGACCACTTTCTGAGGGATTGCCCCGGTCTTACCCAGGTCTTAGAAATGTGGTCCTCTACATCATCGGCCTCTGTTGGTCATGTCAATGATACCCCCTCGACTAGTGATGTTCAGGTTGGTAAGAAGAAGAAAATTGTCAAGTTCCCTTGCATGTTATGTAAAGGTGATCATTACTCTCACCTTTGTCCTCACATGGATGAGGCTTCTTCTCTTTTGGAAAAACTTCAACTTCCAAAAGGTTATCGTAAGATTTCCTCTGACCCATCGTTGGTTGATGGACTGGTCAATCCGGTTCCATCCCTGGTCAGTCCGGTCGATCAGGTGGTCAATATAGTTTCCTCCTCGATTGCACCACAAACCCAAGTAGTTGATCCAGTTCCATCATCGATCAGCCCCACTCTTCATCAAAAGAGTGACACCAAGGTGGTCGATCCAGTTTTTCCATCGGTCGATCCCATTCCTCCATCAAGGAATGTCAAAGTGACTGATCCAGTCCCTTCCTCGGTCAGTCCCACTCTTCCTCTGAAGAGTGCCCAAGTGGTCTATCCAAGTCCACCATTGGTTGATCCGATCCAATCATCGGTCGATCCTACTCTCCTTCTAGAGAGTAAACCCGATACTGCCCATGTTTTTCTTGTTGATACATACTCTACCATGTCTGGGGGCATTCCTCCTCCTCCTGTGGAACCTCCTCCAAGTACTGAAGCCATCCTTTTTGATTGGGGTGTGCTAACTGGACCTCGTCTTCCCTCCCACATTCCTTTCCAGATTAAAATTCAGGTTCGTGGTCGGGACGTTCCTCAAACGCTGATAGATGAGGGTGCGTCCGTTAGTATTTTGTCTTCTGTTGCTTGGTACGCTTTGGGTTGTCCGCAGCTTGCACCGGTTACACAGAATTTGTTAGCTTTTAACAGAGGAACTAGTCAACCTTTAGGGATCCTTCCTCAGTTTCCTATAACTTTGGGAGGGAAAATTGTCTTTATCGATGTCATGGTAGTCCGAGACCCCTTGGATTTCTCTTTACTCCTTGGACGGGATTATGTCTATGCCATGAAAGCTATTGTATCCACCCTTTTTCGTGTGATATCTTTTCCTCATGATGGAAGGATTGTGACTATTGATCAACTTTCATCCATCGGCCCTGACTGGGTTACCTCCCTAAGTGGTTCTTATATGCAGACAGTATCACCCCCGCCGCATGTCAATTATGTGGCGTTGTCTCCCATGACCTCAACTTCCAACGATTTGGATCCGGTAGTTGACATGGTGATCTTTTCGGTAGGGTTATTGGAGCCTGATCTCCTTACTCCTATCACGACCCTCGACATGTGTTCCTTCCAAAGTGATTTTCTTCCATCCAATGAAGATCTCTTAGAATCCATGGCCGATTTTTGTCCCTTGACATGGTACCCTTCCAGAGAATTATCCTCTTGGAAGCCATGATCAAGAAGAGACCACGAGCATAGTTTCCCTTCTCTGTGGCAAGCTTGTTAAAAAATGAAATAGAGGCCACTAGCTTTCAAGCTGGGGGCACAACGAGCATAGTTTTCTTCTCTGTAGCAAGCTCTTTAAAAAATGAAACAGTAATCTGGGGATCAAACCTGGAACCTCGAGCATAGTTCTTTTCCTGTGTCAAGCTCGTTAAAAAATGAAACAATCACCTCTCCCTTCAAGTTGAGTCTTTTGCCAGATCTCGTAGATGTCGAGTCGAGTCTTTCGTTAGGTCTCGTTTTTTAACCTTCATTTCATCCACCTTATCCTTTTTCTCCATCTAGCACAGAAATTGGTGACAACCTCAAAGTTGGTGAATGAATTGAAGCTTGGGGGGCATGTCTCCATCCTTTGATGATCATTCTGGAGTCAAACCACTAGCTTTCAAGCTGGGGGCATACCGAGCTTAGTCTTTGTTCTTTCTCGTGCTCATAAATACATGAGAATGCAACCAGGTAAACTTTTATCTCTTTTTCGGACCCGTACGGATACGAACGCATGAAAAAGGAACCCCCCTGGAGTCTCCTTTAAACCCTTTTCAGACTCTCTAAATATGAAAAGATTGTCGAGTGATCTTGCTTCCTTTCACACTCGTTAAAAGGTTAGAAAGGGCATCTTTCGAGCGATAGTTTACCCCTTTTTCGGTCTCGTTGGACTACTGTACAAAAAAGGAACTGAGAGAGTTCTCTTTTAAGTGTTTTTCCAAACTCTATAATCCCGAAAAACCTTCGATTTTTCTGTCTTTGGACTCGTTAAAATACGCATCGATAGACCCATATGGGAACGAACCCTTACTTCTTCCGGTTCGTTAAACAAAGGAAGAGGAACTTACCAAAGGTGAGTTATATCGAGCATGTGTTATCCTCCTCGAGCTCGTTAAATCAAAAAGAGGTACTCGTCTATCTGGATGGGGGAAAAATTGAAAGGAGCAAGCCAAGCAGTCTCTTGAGAATACCATCTAGCACTTCTTAGAGTCGCCCTTGAACATGGCACTTTGTCACTTTGCACATATCATAATCCATTGAACCTCTGCACTGAGCCAATCCTTCGAGTTCCTTTCACTCCTTTGGGTCACCCGACGCAAGTCACAGTACCCACTGCATAGTTTTGGTCCATGTCATGTTCTGCTGTTGTGCCTCAGTGTTCAAGGGAAGTATCCACCTCGAAAGTTAGCCATCCCAAATATCTTGCCTCAAAACCTGTGTCAGTCCATATGATCTTCCAATTACATCTCCATGTCCATTTCGTGTCATTGATGGGGGATACATCAAGGCCCTCCCTCGACGAGTCTATTCCTGTTGAATCCAACACATTATCCGGGAATCAGACTTAGAAACCAGTTAGTACTTTGGGACCTGCATGCCTCAATGGCAGACCTCCTCACGTTCGACAGTAGGTCTACATCATTGACCCCTGATCGAATGATTCCATGGATGTTTGACCTCATCTCATCTATTCACATTCGTTGGAATGTACTAGGGTACCTTGGGAATCATTGACACTAATGGTGATCTCCCTCGCACTTGTTAACGGTTCACGCCATTGACCGGTAATCAAGTGGTTTCTGCCATGTTCGACGTCAAGACATATATTCACATGGTCAGATTTGTACCATATTGGGATTGGTATGAAGACCCTGGGTTGAGTCATCACTTTGAAATATACTTTGCCCAGGCTACAAAGGAGTTTTTATTGGACAAGAACACATATACTGTCACATAGATCCACTTTGTATTGGTCGTGGCTATGTCTTGTCATCTCGTATATCCACTGTGTATTCTTCGTGGCTACGATCAGTCCGAGTCATCAGAGTATAGATCCACATTGTATCTTTGGTGGCTATACCTTTTTATCAATACAATTATGGATCCGCAGTGTATTTTATGGCGGCCATATCCTACTAAGTCTTGATCACCCAGGCATAGGTATGCCTGCCTTGGGTTTTGAAATATGTCATGATAATTGTTGGATGTTTGTGTGCAGCTTCTGTCAGGTTCTCCGAGTCTATACCCTTGCTTGAGCATCTACAAAGTATTTCAGTCATCAGTTCACATCTTCTAACTTCATACTTTGGGGGGCATTCTGTTACATGTCAAAATTGCTCAGATGGATAAGTGTCGCATTGTCCCTATCAATCGTCGTAAGTGTCGCATTGTCCCTCTCAAATTTCGCAAGTGTCGCAAGTTGGTCACTAGTGTCGCAAAGGATGTTCATACATACTGTCATGATAACGACACTAAGGAGACACTTATAACATCTCACATGACTGATTTGAAGGAGGAGAATTGATCTATTGAAGTCAAACAACCTTTTGCCACCTGAAAGCACCCAAAAAACTGAGTTTTGGAGAGGAGCGCTCCCCCTTACACTATCTCGGAGCGCTGGCGCTCCCCAATACACTATCAGGGAGAGTTATAACGCTCCCCTGGCCCTTTTGAGGGAGCGCTATAGATTTTGAGAGCGCTGGCGCCCCCTAAAGCTTACTAGGGAGCGCTACAACGCTCTGATGGCCCTTTTGAGGGAGCGCTACCTATTTTGGGCAGTTGTTAAGCTGTTGAGATGAATGGGGGAAGCATATTTTCATTCATGGAAAGCAGTTGGATTCGAATCCCTAGTCTAGCCATGATCCTAGGTCAGATCCTCAACTGAAGGAGGAAAATCCTCAACTTCCCCAAGGATATCTCAAGTAGTTGAAGCCTCTCCAAGGCTATATAAGCAAGCTTTCTAATGGTGAAAGGGGGGTGCAGAATAGAGAATGTCAAACCTATGATCTCATAGGTAAAATGCAAAATAGAGACTGTCAAACTTATGATCTCATAAGTGGGACTGCAAATTGGAGAATGATACCAAACCTATGATCTCATAGGTGGGATTGGAAATGCAGAATTACACCAAACTTATGATCTCATAAGTGGTGCAGGAGAGGAAGAATTGAGCATATGAAACTTATGATCTTGGAGAAGACACACAGTCAACCCAAGGAGAGTAATCATTGAAGCTGCTGTCATCCAGGTTGTGGATCTTCCAGGCAAGGAGGATTTGACGAAGCTGTCGCATTCGCATCTACGATTGTAAGCATTGTTGTCGTTATTCTCATTAATATGACAAGCTTGGCCTGTTTCTTTCTAGTTTGTGTCTGATGTTACATGAACTTATCATTTAATGATAGATCTGTTTTCAAACTAATGTCAGTAGAGTAGGAAGTGGTCGTATCTCATTTTTTCCGCAGACCTCAGCAAGGAGCAAAAGGATTGGAGCGCAACTCGGAGCGTGCAGGGACAAACGTCGGTTAAAAGGTACTTCAATCATCCTTCCTTCTCATGCATTAGGCTTAGATAGATTTGAAAGGAATTCAGTGTCCATGATAAGCATTTTTCTGTCTAGGGTTAAGGTCAAGCTCTAGAGGTCGATCTACTTGTCCGCAGGCAGATTTTCCTACAACAGTCATCATCCTATCTATATTGTAGTCGCAACCAAGTTACCTTCTGACATACAGAAATTTGAAGGGAAAAGTGGTGAAGATCCATAGGACCATGTGACGAAATTCCATTTGTGGTGATTGTCTAATTCATTGAATGATGACTCAGTTCAATTGTGTCTTTTCCAGCGCAATCTCACTGGAGGCACTAACAAGTGGTACATAGAACTAGAAAGGGAGAAATACACGACATTTGGTGACTTATCCATGGTGTTCCTTAACCACTTCAAACTCTTTGTTTGGTATGATGCTGATACAGAAATTCTACGAAAATTTGAACATAACAAGGCTACACACATTTTTTATCACATTCAGGAATGGAGGAGACTGAAGATATTGATAAAAGAAATGAATCTACCCGATTTTCTCCTTGAGTGGTTCTTGAAATCCTTATGTTGAGGGGTCCTAAATCCCTTTAACTCAAGAACATAAAACAAACCCTCCACGGAGGCCCAATTAGACTCTGCAACGTTTAATGGTGGAATGGTTCTCCATATATTTCGATCGGACCAATTTATCGATGGGAATTACATAGTGATTTACAGGATATATTATTATGAAAGTTCCTCCTTTAGTTTAAACATTCTCTTTTTTGTATTTTCTTTTATTGGATGGGTCTGATAAAAATATGTGTGTTGGTATAAACTAGCTGGTAAAAGGGGGGGATCTTAACTACTGAAGAAGGTTGATCTTGGGATAACCCTTGTGCTCAAGCATCCAGACAAAGATATTCACACATGTGACAAACCTAGTACTAATACATTTACTTGTTGGTATTTCAATTATTGACTGAGATACAATTATCGAAAGAAAACATACATGCAATAAAATGATGGCAAGAAAAATAGTTTCCTTAGCTCTAGCATTAATCACACATTAACACAATGATTTTCTTTAGAGACAAGAACTACAAAAAATATCGAAACAACTAACTTATCAATAGATTCAGAAACTCATACTCATTACAACATTCGTTCATGATATAAAGTTGGAAGTAATTCCTCCTCACATCCAATCACACAACGCCTTTAATGAAAAAAAAAAAAAATTGTCTCCGGTCCTAAACATGACTTCTCAGTTAAGGTAGTTCTGAAATAGTTCTTTAAAATTCCAAAAATGAGGGTCTTTGCAAAAACCATCGACCCTTGCTAAAAGGTCGATCCTCTTATTTATAATGAATCATTAACTAAAAATAGCTACTATGAATGCAATTTAAGTAAAACAAATATCGCCACATGGTGCTTTCATCTCTTTGTCTTCTAAGAATCATCAGATCGTTTTACTGAACTAGATGACTCTTCTCGTACTCTGACCACTTGGCGAAGAGTGCCTCACATGTGATGGAATATGGGAACCTACGTTGGTCCATCGAGGCTAAAAGAATTTCTTTCACGTCTACTGCCCATGCTTTTTACTTGACTATTTTAACACTTAACCGCTTCAAAACTTCTTGAGCCTTGATCAGACGCTCCATCAACTATTGTACTTGACCTGGTGCCATGCTCTCCACCTTTTCTATCTTTTCTATCCATGTCGAGTCTTGTTCTGTATGTTTCTTGACTATGTCATGCAGGTCAACAAAGTCCTCGGGTAAGACAAATTCTGGGAGGCTGATGTCTTTCATCTCCCGATTAATCTTTTCCCAACTCTTTTCGCAATCGACCCATTTCTCCTAAATCTCTCGATGAGGTTCCTGAGCCATTTTCACCCAGTATTTGACTGCTTTCTTGATCCGATATATGATGTTGTCCCTCAACACCTGAATGTTGTGCTCTTAGGTGTCTCGGCCCTTTTGAACCGTGCTGATGTAATTGATCCTTTCTACTTCTTGGTGAGCCTTCTCATGCCACCTTTCCACGTCCTTGTAGGTCGCTAGTGTCATAAGGGTGTCTTATTGGAAATCAACTATACCTGCAGTGAAAAGGTGTCATTCATTCGTGAATTTTTCATAGGCATATTGAAACTCTTTTCTCAAAAATGTCGTGGCCTGTGTAGAGTCCTGATAGTATTTTTCCAAATGGCGCAGATGATCCAACTCCTTAAGTGAAACAAACAACTTCTTTTCATCTCTTATTTCTCTATCCAATGTGGTATTTGTGATAGCCATCCCTACGTCGATGAGCTCAGATGTCTTGGCATGTTCTGTTCTGAGAAATTTCTCCTCTGTAGTGATGAGGATTGATTTGTCTAACGTGAGCCTCCTCTTTTTAGTGGTCCTCTTCATGATGGCCTTTATCTTCTTGTCATAGGTGATTGCTTGTATGTAGGCGACCTCATCAACAGGTTCAGGGATTTGTTGATCTCCTAAGGTTAGAGTATTTCCCAATCTCTCGACCGTATGTATCTGTTCCATTATTGGTTCATGGACTTCTTCTATATGTCCTAATGGCTCGATCACCATTTGTTGTGCATCAGTTGGTGAGGCAATAAAAAAATTGAAGAGTCAAGGATAGGTTCAGTACTTACTTGGTAATCGGTTGTCAGTGTGTCAATTTATTGCTATAGAACTTCCTCTTTCTGACCTCCTGATACTATATTATCCCTCGATCTATCCATTGGGGTGCTTGGCAAGTCGAGTAGCTCAGTGTCTAAGGAATTTTCAACCTCGTGCTCGCTCTGCAAAAGGCTCTAAATTGGAGCATCGGGACCTAGGGTAGATTCTCTCTCGGGTTCTTTTTCCTCTGTAATCTACACTAGAGTCACCAGGAACACCTCTGAACTCTCCTCCTCATCATAGATGGTTAGTAATCCAAAAAAGGGGTTTGGTACACTTTTCCTACTTGGTGTCCTCGCTATCTCAGGCTGGGTTGAAATCCCCATTGGTGATATCATCTGTGGTGGTGGAACTTCAGGGTTTTCTGGCCCGGTAGTTTCTTCAAGTTGTATTGGCTCTAGGCCACTTATCTCTCCTCTACTTTCGATCGGGTCATTAGTGGGAATCCTCGACATCTCTACAAGGTTAGGTTCATTCTGCAACTGATCAATTATTCTTTGTTCCCCTTCTAGCAAGATAAATCCTCTTCTTTGTGCCTATGTAGTCTTTTCCACTCTAATTTATTCCCTGGCTCTGAGGGCTTCTTGAGATGACTACACTATTGTATCCACCTGTGCATCCATGCTCATGGCCTTGAACCTGGTCATGTTTGAGTTGACCATCCTCTGTACTACCTCCTCTCAGTCCTGAGTGCACTCTATGAAAATTTCATCCTCAAATTTATCATGCACATATGTCCAATAGGATGATACCTTCCAAGCATGTTGGAGGACCAGGCCTTTACAGTCATGCTTACAGAATCAGCCTATCAAGAACCTGAATTCAAGTTGGCTCAACCCTTCTTGTTTGGCTTGAGCAGTGTCCTTTACCAAATAAAACCCCACATGGAAACCATAGGGTATGAAATCCTGCTTTTTGTCCTTGACTACTGTGGCGTTATAGCTCTGTAGGATGGTCTGATAGTAGATTTCTCCTATATTGAGCCAGTACGGGACGTGACCAGGGAGTAGATGCAGTGATCTAGTGGCCCCAAACACTCTGATATAGGTTGAGCATTCATCCAAATACCAATGGCCTACCTTCGCTACCATTTTCTTGGTTGTTGTTGATAATCTTGGGCATTCCCTTTTAAATATAATAAAATGAATACGAGTGATGAATTCATCGCATATGAGAGCATAGGGTTTTTTGTACCTATTCTCCCAAAGTATGATGAAATAAACGTGAATAGGGAGATCCACAACATGCCATCTTAAATTCATGCCAGTGAAGATATTTGTCGCACAGATGACATTGAGCAGGTATGAGGCCATGTGGAAAGTGGGTGTTTCCCCTCCTTTCGGCGTCTGAGCCTGTTGTACAAAGATGCTCAATTTCTTGGAAATTATTGCTGCCCATTTAAATCTGCTTCCGAAGATCGCCACTATGTATGCCAAGGGAATCCATGCTTCCGAAAACTTGGAGCATTCTTTCTCTCCATACAGTCAGTAGGTGAGAGCCATCCAATAGATGTATGGCTCCCTCAAGTTGAATGTCCCATACCAGCCACTACTCCAGTCGGTAAAATTCTTGTCCTCCTTCCACCATGAGGCCATCAACCAGCTGGTGTCATGGAATTCGTAGAACTTCACCACAGAGTCTATGTTTAGTCGCTCCTCTCGGTATCTGAACTTGCAATATATTTAGACTTTTTTCAGCCATAAAACTTCGACACACTTGCTATTCTCATCATTTATTAAACATTTATTTGTGTCTGTATGGTCGATTAGCCACTTCCTAACCTCTATGCAAGGGAAAATTGGGGTTTTGTTGCCTACCATGTGCAAATATGACCGTCATATGTTTGGGAATACCTAGTCATCAAGCACCCTTACATCCGGGTCATCGTGTGAGATACACTCTAGGTACTCCTCCTGACTAATTCTGTTGAAAAGGTCCCCCCACTGTGGGAGCATTAATTTGGATCCGGTGCTTGCGTTTGTGTCACTGAAGACCGAAGGTTGGACAAAGGCTTTCTTTGTTGAGGTTTTTATGACCGAATCTACCCTGGGAGTGTACTCCAACTGCCTCACTATACCAAGAGAAGAATCTTCACCTATTTCAGCTTCCTTTAGCTTAGGTACTCTTGGCGAGCGTCTGGTGGTTGGCTTTCTCGGTGGAATTTTACCTGTAGCTAGAACATAGTTAGATACCATGTAAGAAATTAGATTCATATATAAATAACGAATGTTGATTTGAAAAACTTCAACACATACCTATGCAACTTGTTTAACCTCGTTTTGATAATCTGAGGATCAACACAGTATTGAGATGATTTCTTTGCTTCTTCAGATTCTATGGAATTAAAACTTGTGCATAGAATGAAATTGTTCAAAACCTTTCTAGAGATTTAAATAGGGATGAACTTACCTTGTCGCATAAATAATTCAATTTGGGTTATAAGTGTAGTTTTGTTAAATCTACTGTCAGATCTTCAAAGACGTTTAAAATTAAATTCGATCATGGGTTGACGGCGTGACCGCGATTTGTAACATGGCCTATCGGTGATTTCAAATTGTTGTTGTTCAATTGGAACATGAGGTAGAAAAAAATGCGGGATGCAACATTAACTGGTCTATTAAATGTCAAAATCTGATCGTATGTTACATCGAAAACATCCCATCGTTTCGCCAGTCCAGTTGGTGAGTCGGGGGTTGGGGTTCTGATTCTAACACATTTCGTTGGTATGTTCTTTCCAAAATCTCCAACGTCGATCGATCTTGTTGTGCAGATATGATGTGGAAAATATGACTAGGAGGTGTGACTAGGACACATGGAACCTTAATATGACTCGAGACAAAACCAGGCCATGTGACACCCCTACACGACAAATACACGTGGAATTCAAGACTGAATTCTTCATTTACTCGTGTTAATCGAAATCTGAACTTTCCTTAAGCTACACATTCTAAAACCCGATCCTATCTTGCTGACGCCGAAAAGTATCAAGGATCGGTGATCGATGATAAACCTACCCAATTGCTCCCGGGTCGACTCTCTCGAAAAAGTCCCGATGAAAAAAGTGTATCGGGGATTGGTGATCGTAGGTTTCTTTAACGTAGAAAAAATTGATTGTTTTAATATGTTTTAATCGGTCATCAACAATCAATGATTTCTTTATGGCTTTTGTCAATGTCTATTCCTCTCGTATTTTTCCGACGCTGATGGAGATCGGCTATCTCATGAATTTGCATGGCGAATAACGTACGCAAACCAAATTGTCCTTCTACCAAAACCGATGATGCATCGACGATCGACGACTATTGTAACTGTGTGGCAACTTTACCTTCTTGAATTTTTTCGACATCGAACACAAGCACGTTAGGTGCAATGTTAGTTGCATATTCTTAGTTAGGATGTCAAGTTATTTTAGACACAAGATTTCATGTAACAAGTTCAAACACTATGAATTGATTGATAAGAATCATGAAAACAAAACAAAATAAACTATCCCCCCCCATGTGAACTCCATTTAGAAAGTAAAAGAAAACAAGTGGTACCCAAAAAATGATAAAATTTTATAAGGATTTTAGGGTGTGTTGAACGCTCAACAAATGGCGATTTACTGGGAAAAAGAAAAATATGTTTTCCTTCCCCAGGATTAGTTGATGCAGAATCTGGTTAAGAACCTAACTGGTTTCGGGTTTTTTTATCAGAGTTTCTTCTATCCATGTGTTTAAAATTCCCCCGGTTCGTGAATTCGGGCCCACCTATGGGGTTTCAACCTCTATTCCACCTTCGTTCCCTTTGACCATGACCCACGCCCCCTTTTGAAAATATCCAAGTAAAGTATTCATTGGCAAAATTCCTTTTAGTTATCATCATTCATTCATTGCGGTGTCGCTCCGTTGCGAGCGAGCGTCCATAGCCCCGACATAGTCACCCCAAAATCACTGACCTTTCTCCACTACCAACAAGCGTCCATAGCCCCGATAGAGTCACCCCGACATCACAGACCTTTCTCCTCTACCAGTGAGTGTCCATATCCCCAAAAGAGTTATCTACATACCATCTCCTAATTCATGCTCATTTGATATAATTGATCTATTTTTTTGGCAGAGATGCCCTGAGCGAGTGGGAGAGGAGGACGTCTCTTATCTGCAAGATGAGATGGTTAAGGTGAAATTATTTCTCACTCTATCTTGAGATACATGTGGTCCTTTCCAAATTACCATATTTCCCTTTAGGTTTTACCAGACCACTAGGATGACACTTCATCATTTGCCAAGGTTGTTCATTCTTAAATATTAGATACAAAAATCTTTTAAGAAAAATGTAGTTTGTCGAGCGTTTCTTGTGTTGCATGTAAGCATGAGTCGGGACCAAAGTTTTCTACACTGCATTGAGTAAGGTCAACCAATTCCTTGCGGAACACAACTTTATTGCACCAAAATACTACACAAAAGAAAAACAAAAACAAAGGACTTCGCAATCAGCCTACCTAACACCTACAAAATAAAATAACATGAAAACACAGGCATTTTTTTTTAACAGAAACATTGTTTTAGGGCTTGTCCATTCACCGAGAGGGAGTTGAGTTCCCCCCTCATATTTCACAACCAATACGTTACTGCCCTAAGTTTCTCGGCTACCTGGAAAGGTCTGAGCCATAGATTCTAAAACTTTGAATGTTTTCCCTTTGGTTCATTTTCTCTATCCCATTTCAAGACTAAGTCTCCTACTTCAAAATTCTTCTCTTTGGCCTTATCCCTGTCAAACCATATTTTAACCACATGTTGATGAGAGACGAACTTTGATTTTTTCTTTTCTCTTTCTTCTTTCAACATGAGGAGGATATCAATTCTTTGTTGAATAACTGATGAGGTTTATCCTCTATATCCCTGAGCAAGTTGAAGAGATGGAAGATATAGACCGTTCGGGAGAAAGGATTATTGTCCGTATACCAGAAAGTATGGGGAGTTCCCTATATATTTCTTGGGTGTTACTCTATTGTCCCATGAGGAATTATGAAGTGAACTATGCCAATTCCTCTGATTGTCTGCAACTATTTTCTTCAAGATCCTCACTAGGTTCTTATTCGTTGATTATGCCACTCCATTCCCCTGTAGATAATAGTTTGCAGAGTATCTGATTATGATTCCTTTGTCTAGAATAAAATCTATTAGTAGGGTGGAATAAAAGTAAGAGGAATTATAAAAAACAAGAACGGAAGGCATACCGAACCTTGTGATCAATTGTTGTTCTATGAATTGGATTACCACCTTTTCATTTACGTGAGTCAGAGGGATGGCCTCTGCCCATTTGGTGAAATAGTCTGTCGCAATCAGTATGTATCTGTGTTGTTTTGAAGAACTCAGGGTAATTTCTACTATGACATCTAACAACCATTGCTCGAATGGTATGGATATGGCCACTGATTGAAGTGGGACAAATTCTCTCTTTTCCCTCCCCGTGCTTATTTGACAAGTTTTATAGTTTCTAGCGTATGTATGAGCATCCCTAAACAGAGTAGGCCAGTAATAACCAGCTCTCAGTATCTTGTGAGCGGTGGTATTCCCTGCAAAGTGTCCACCTCCAGGACCATCATGGAGCTCCTTCAGAACCTTGTATACGTCTTTGCGTTCGAGACATCTCAAAAGTACCCCATCATAATTTATGCAGAAGAGCAATGAATTTACGAGGCGATATTGTGTCGATTTTAGTCTGAGAGCTCTCCTTTCCTTAGGGTTTAGGTTTTCTGGGCACGTCCCTTGATGTAGAAGATAAGTTAGTTTTCCATACCAATAACCCTACCCTAGGGGAACAAATAAAGCTTCACTACACCACAATGCCAATCCATTCTCCCACCTGAAGTATTCATTTACTTGGTCTTGGGCTTCAACGACCAATTTACACAATCCCTATCCCTTAACCAGTTTGGCAGGTTTTATATCTAGACCAAATTCTTGGAAAACTGCCATCCAATTTCCTCTTCTTTCCCCCATCTCTTGTTGAGTGAATAGGGATCGGACTGTGGGATGAGGCACAATGAATTTGAAGTGATTTTTTAGGATGTAATATATGAATTTTTTTACTACTTTGTATACCACATACGCCTGTTTGTCTATAACAGGGTAAGTTAGTTCACCCCCTTGCAGATTAGTTCTCATAAATGAGACCGAGGCCTCGTTGTTTTCATCTTGCTTCTGAGTTAATACTACAACTAAAGATTGGTTGGAGGAAAAAATATAGAGGAAAAAATCTTTGCTAAAGTCGAGAATTCACAACACTGGAGTTTGAGATATTGCAGTCTTAATATTGCTGAAAGCATTTTTTCGTTCATCATCCCACTTAAATTCAACATCCTTGGGGATCATTTTTTGTAAGGGTTTGATAGTTTTAGTGAAATCAGGGGTGAACTTCCTCACAAAATTGATTTTCCCAAAGAAATATTGCATAGCCTTTTTGTTGTGGGGTAAGGGAATTGAGCTATGGCCTTAATTCATTCTGGGTCTATGCGAATTCCTACACAAGATATAATATGACCTAGTAATTTCCCTTCCTCAACACCAAATATAGTTTTCTTAGGGTGTAAATATATACCGTATTTTCTACACCTTTCGAAAATCTGGGTTAGATGTTGGAAGTGATCTTCTGTGTCCTTTGAATACATTGTTACGTCGTCCAAATAAACTACTACACACTTATTGATCAATCCCAAAAAATATATATCCATGGCCCTCTGGAAGGTTTCCCCTACATTAATTAACCCATGATCAATTGGTCTTCCTCTGAAACTAGAACCTCGTTGTAACCCGAAAAACCATCTAACAAGGAGAAAATATCAGAACCAAACATGGTCTACAAGAGCTATTCCATTGGTGGGACTAGGTAGTTATCGTTTTATGATGCTCTGTTGAGGTTTCTGAAATCCACACACACAAGGATTTCCCCAGACTTTTTCCTTACAGGAACCAAATTTTCTACCCAGGCAGAGTGTCTAACTTGAAAGATAATTTTAGCATCTAGTAATTTCTTTAACTCTTGACACATGAGGGGTTCCAGAGATGGGTGGTACTTCCAGATCTTTTGTTACAAGGGTTTTACTCCAGATTTTAACGATATTGTGTGTTGGATAATACGAGTGTCATAATTTTTCATATCTCAGAAGGACCATGCAAAAACATCTTGATATTCTCTGAAAATTTTGAGATAGGCTTTCCTTTCTTCTTTAGACACTATCTTTCCTAGATTTATATTTTTAGGGTTTTCTAGGGTTCCTAGGTTTATATTCTCGTACATGGGACATGATATCTCTGTCTTTGTGTTTGTTGACTCTTTAAATATTTCCCTTAAGTCAAATAGGTTCTCCAAATTAGCTACCCCTTTTGATATTGTGTGAAACCTTGGTTTGTTATTTAAGTGATCTGTTTCACCTCTTTGTTAATGTGGATCATTTTATACTAGTTTCTCCTGGAATACTTCATCGTTAATAGCCAGGTATTTAAAATTTTCCTGATTGGTTAGGAAGTATATAATATGTTCATCTCCTTCAAAGACCTTCTAATTAGAAATATTGTCGGGCACTGATGGTTTGTAGAGAAGTTCCACGGTGAACCTGGAGGCTTCATAGTCTTCTAAAGGGGATAGCCTCGAAGCAGCAGTGGCTAGGGAATCAATAAGAGTATTCTTTATTATGGGGATTGCTATAATATTGAAGGCTTCAAAATGTTCTATTAGCCTATGCACTTCCTGTTGATAATTCCTCAGGTGGGGAGAGTTGCAATGTATAGTATTCTTTGCTTGCCTAACGATGATTTCAAAGTCCCCAAAAACTTTTAGTTCTTTAACTTTTAAGCCTATGGATTTCTTTAGACCTTACACTAGGGCTTCGTACTCGACAGTGTTATTAGTGCATTCAAATTATAATCTGTAGGACATGAAATTATGTTTCCCCTTTGGGTCAATGAGAATACATTCCTCTCCCGACCCTTATTGCGATTTAGACCCATCAAAGTACAGGGTCCAAACTTGTGAGAAAAAATGATCAGCTCCTCCATGCCTACTAACTTCCTCCTCTCCACCTATTTTGTATGTGGTTTCCAACAGAGGTTCTTGACAGAAGAGGGTTTCTTCTATTGCTACCAATAGATTTACTTGAAAATTCATCTCAAATTTTTAAGTAAGAGGTACATTAGATGAGAGAGGGGAGAAATTGTCGAAATCAGAATCGCAGGAGTAGCTTCCTAGCACGGGGAAATTTGCCGACAAGGGTTCATTGAAGGCTTCTAAATCGGTGAAAGTATGTTTGAGATACCTTTCCCTATCGATCCTAACCATGTTTTCATGTCCCCTTAATGACCACCAGAGGTGAGCCCAGTCCATGCTAAAGTATCCATTCAACTTTTTAGACCAATCTCGACTAAGTAGTAGTCCATAAGATTCTAGTATATCCACTACAATGATTTCAATCACTTGAACAAATTTCAGGTGTGTAGCCATTCTGATCATGACATCCTTGAGTTATGTCTAGTTGTATAACGTGTTTATTACTTTCGAGAGAGATTGCATTTAATTTCTTGTAGATAGATAATGCCATGACATTAGAGGATTCCCATGAGTCAAGTAAAAAATTATGGAGGTTTATGTTGAAGACTTCAAACGTTAAAAGGAACGGTGGGACAAAAGGATTTCATTTTTTATCTACAGAGAAAGCGTTCACGTTTGGCTTATTTTTTAGATCTGTGGGAGCTGGATTTTCCCCTTAGTCGGTGCTTGTTATAGGGATTTCTACTGACTTCAAGGCTTGTAACAGAAAGTCCTTTTACTGGGTGATTCTCTTGTATGGATGTTTATAGGATTTGTTTAGGAGAAAAAAGGTGCTTTTGGGTGATCGGTTGTTTGTTTTCCTCTCGAATTTTTGGAAATGGTAAGTTCATTTGAGACCGGTTGACCCCTACTTCATGTTTTCACAGCCAAGACCTCCGTGGGTGGTTCTTGAACCTCAAATATATCATTGAAAGGCATTGGCAAGTTAGGATCCCACAGCAGAATGGATGTTTCTTCCAGCAGGTCAAGTTCTTCCTTATCGACAATATTCACCGTTGAGCCACTTGATTGTTTGGTGAGGGAAAATTCATCTAGGAACCGATTGGCCATCAAATTCATGGCATGCACCCATTGTGGAAATTATATTTTAGAATGTTTCTCCTGATGATAGGTATAGAAAGAGTCAGATGCTACATTACCCAGGTCGATGTTTAAGTTGGTTGGGGGAGGTTCAATTGCTTTGAATGGTGGGTTTCTCTTAAAACAAGGTTTATAATTCCTTTGGCCTTGGTTTCCTTCCCTTGAACTTCTTTTCATGTCTACGATTTCATTTGAAAAATTCTTTATCATCCATTGTAGGTATTCTATGCCTCCACTTCCCTTCTTGGGACCTTGTTCTGTTTGTTTCCCTGGGGGTCTAGTCAGCAAGACTCCTCTCTTGGGTGGAGGTTGAGCTTCCTTATTAACTATTGAGACTTGACCCTCTTTACATCCCTTCATTTGGAATTCAATTGTTTTGGATTCCTCAAAAGTTGCATCCAGGGTATGCTTGGAATCCCTGTTTACAAACATGGAAATAGAAGCAGGGAGAGCATTAACATATACCTCAATTTGTAACTCCTGAGTGAGTTTATCTTCGGTTTGAAAAAAATTTAGGATAGTGGTAAATAGTTGATTGAAGTATTTAACATTTTCTTTTGAACTCATGGTGGCGATGAACAGTTCAACCATTAAATCTCATGTAGTGGTTTCTTCTGCAAATTTGACTAAAAAATCCTTTTGAAACTTCGTCCAACTAGTTATGGAACCTACAGGAAAGTTAAAATACCACGTGGAGGTTGAATTCTCAAAGGGATAAGGGAAAATACTACATACTATGTCTTCATGTTGGAAATTCATCAGTCTAATAGCTAGTATGAACTTTTAAATATGGTCTTCAAGCAATCCTGAGGTTTCAGGGTCAAATTTGAGGAGTAACTTTTCTAGATGTCGAGGGAGGTTATGTACCTATCCCGAGATTTCTAGAGCATCTCTGGCCAACCAAGGTTGATTATTTTGAGGTGGGTTTCCCCTTTCTTCATTACGATAATTGTTATCCTCCATGTCATCTGACTCCGAAGCTGAGCGATCTGAGTTAAATCCTTCCTCTTCAGATTCAAAATCGGCAGGCTCAGAGTAGTTACCAACTGATGTTTCAGGTATTATATTAAGGGGATGTTCGATCTCAGTGAGGGAGAAATATATCAGGTATTCTACTGTGTGAACAAAAACCCGGTCGGGGGTATCGACCGCTTGCCTGCTTACTTTTTTTCTACGAGGAAGTAATGGAGCTAAGGGTAATGATCCAATTTGTTGGGCATAAGCTCTTGTGATTCTTCTGAACTGGTTCAACTCCTTGTGAGGAAGACCATAAGGTATTTCAGGGAATATATGTTCTTCCTCTTGTTGGGGTGAGTTACTCATTTCAGGAGTACTCAGTGTGTGTGGGATGTCTTGAGAATGACTAGCCATGCATGTGGGTTGTTTTGAATCTATAGGTTGTGCAAAATATTATATCAGAAATATTATTATCCATTCATTCAACATGCCCTCCTTCTAGCGCCAATTCTGTTGAGGGGTCCTAAATCCCTTTAACTCAACAGCAGGAACCAAACCCACCACAAAGGCCCAATTAGACTCTGCAGCGTTTGATGGTGGAATGTTTCTCTAGATATTTCGATCCGACCAATTTATCGATGGATTTATGTAGTGATTTAAACGTTTAAACGTTCTCTTTTTTGTATTTTATTTTATTGGATGGGTCTGATAAAAAGATGTGTGATGGTATAAACCATCCAGTAAAAGGGGGGTATCTTAACTACTGAAGAAGGTTGATATTGGGATAACCCTTGTGCTCAAGCATGCAAACAAAGATATTCACACCCGTGACAAGCCTAGTACTAATACATTAACTTGTTGGTATTTCAATTATTGACTGAGATACAATTATTGAAAGAAAACATACATGCAATAAAATGATGGAAAGAAAAATTGTTTCCTTAGCTCTAACATTAATCACACATTAACACAATGATTTTCTTTCATCATTAGAGACAAGAACTACAAAAAAATTGAAACAACTAACTTATCAATAGATTCAGAAACTCTTGCTCATTACAACATCTGTTCATGAAATAAAGTTGGAAGTAATTCCTCCTCACATCCAATCACACAACATCGTTGGTGAAAACAAAAACCATAAGTTTTCCTCCAGTCCTAAACATGACTTCTCAATTAAGGTAGTTCTGAAATAGTTCTTTACAATTCCAAAAATGAGGGTGTTTGCAAAAACCATCGACCCTTGCTAAAAGGTCGATCCTCTTATTTATAATGAATCATTAACTAAAAATAGCTACTGCAAATGCAAGTTAAGTAAAACAAATTATCGCCACATGGCACTTTCATCTCTCTATCTTCTAAGAATTATCAGATCGTTTTACTAAAGTGGATGATTCTTCCCATACACCGACCACTTGACGAAGAGTTCCTCACATGTGTTGGCATATGGGAACCTGTGCTAGTCCATCGGGGATGAAATAATTTCTTTCACTGCTACTGCCCATGCTCTGTACTTGACTATTTTAACACTTAACCACTACAAAACTGCTCGAGCCTTGATAGGGTGCTCCATGAACTGATGTAATTAACCTAGCACCATGCTCGCCACCTTTTCTATCTCTGTTTTTCATGCTGAGTCTTTTTCTACATGTTTCTTGACTATGTCATGCAGGTCGAAAAAGTCCTCGGGTGAGCCAAATTTTGGGAGGTTGATGTCTTTCATCTCCCAATTAATCTTTTCCCAACTCTTTTCGCAATCGACCCATTTCTCTTGAATCTCTCGTTGAGGTTCCTGGGCCATTTTCACCCATTATTTGGCCTCTTTCCTGATTCGATCTATGTTGTTGTTCCTCAACACCCAAATGTCGTGCCCTTCAGCATATCGACCCTTTTGAACCGTGTTGATGTATTCGATCCTTTCTACTGCTTGGTGAGCCTTCTCATACCACCTTTCCACATCCTTACAGGTCACTAGTGTCATAAGTGTGTCTTCTTGGAAATCAACTATACCTACAATGAAAAGGCATTGTTCATTCATGAATTTGTCATAGGCATATTGAAACTCACTTCTAAAAAACATCGTGGCCTGTGTGGAGTCTTGATAGTATTTTTCCAAATGGTGCAGATGATCCAAATCCTTAAGTGCAAAAGCCAATTCCTTTTCATCTCTTCTTTCTCTATCCAATGTGGCATCTGTGATAGCCATCCCTGCATCGATGAGCTCGGATGTCTTGGTGTGTTCTATGATGAGCGACTTCTCCTCCGTAGTGATGAGGATAGAGATATCTAACATGAGCCTCCTCTTTTTAGTGGTCCTATTCATGATGGCCTTTCTCTTCCTGTCATAGGTGATTGCTTGTATGTCGGCGACCTCATCAACAGGTTCAAGGATTTGTTGTTCTCCCCAGGTTAGAGTATTTCCTAGGCTCTTGGTCGTATGTATATGTTCCAGGATTGGTTCCTGGACTTCTTCTATATATCCCGATGGCTCGAACTCCATTTTTTGTGCATCGGTTGGTGAGGCATCGAACGAAATTGAAGAGTCAGGGATAGGTTTGGTACTTACTTGGTAATTAGTTGTCGGTGTGTCAATTTCTTGCTGCAAAAATTCCTCTTTCTGACCTCCCGATACCAGCTCATCCCTTGAGTTCTCCATTGGGGTTCCTGATAAGTTGAGTAGCTCAGTGTCTAAGGAACTTTCGACCTCTTTCTTTCTCTGCGGAAGGCTCTGAATTGGAGCATCGAGACCTGGGGTAGATGTTCTCTTAGGTTCGTTTTCCTCTATAATATGCATTGGAGTCACCAAGGACACCTCCTAACTCTCCTCATCATCATATATGGTTATTAAGTCAAACAAGGGGTTTGGTTACAATTTTACTACCTGGTGTCCTTTCTATCTCAGACTGGGTTGAAATCCCCCCTGGTGATCTAATCTATGGTGGTGGAACTTCAGGGTTTTCTGGCCCGATGATTTCTTCAAGTTGTATTGTCTCTAGGCCACTTGGATATCCTCTTCTTTTGATTGGGTCATCAGCAAGAATCATTGACATCTCTACAAGGTCAGGGACATTCTGCAACTAATCAATGATTCTTTGTGCCCCTTCTAGCAAGATCAATACTCTTCTTTGTGACTTTGTAGTCTCTGTCTCTCTGAGGGATTCTTGAGCCAACTTCTCTATTGTATCCACATGTTCACCCATGTTCATAGCCTTGAACCTGGTCATGTTCGGGTTTTCCATCCTATGTACTACCTCCTCCCAGTCCTAAGCGCACTCTGTGAAAATTTCATCCTCAAATTTATCATGCGCGTATGGCCAACAGGATGACACCTGTGAAGCTAAACTATTAACTAAAAATAGTTTAGCTATTTTTAGTTAATTAAACTAAAACAATAACATCAATATTTAGTAGTATATGTATCAATTAATCGAATATGCAGGCCAATTACCCGACCAATATAAAGAGGACGAACTATGTGGTATTGGAAGTGGTAACCATCGTTATTGCCAATTCCCAAATAGCTTGAACCATCAAACCATCATCATATGATGATAAACATGTTCATGTTCAAACCTTCATATCTAATTTCTCTAAATCGTGAATTGTTAGCTTAATGTGTTAATGGTATTTTTCTTGTTTTAGTCTATAGGTACCTTAGACTCACTTCAAGAGACTCTTGTAATGTCTCATGTAGATTGTGTCAACATAAAATGGCATAATATTTTTTCATTAGTTCGAAATATTCAACTATCACATAAACCACTTCTTTGGAAACGATGGACGAATCTTCATCCTTCCATTCTTGGGAATCAAATATTCATCAGAGGTTGCAGTTTGATTTTTTTTCTCTTAAAAAAACATGGATGGAGTGAGAGTGAACTCATCCATGGTTTTGGGGCATTGTCTAAAAATTCTATGTTTTGGTTCTTTTTTTAGAAATCTGGAAACTTAAATATGAACAAAATTGCAATTTTCTATTTTTTAAATTTCATTTATGAATGCATAAATAGATTCAGCTCAAAATTTGCATATCCAAGAATTTCTAGCCAGATTTCAGGAAAAATTAAACAAAAAATATCCCCCCCAAAATATCCAACAATCTCAACAAAACTTCATTCAAAATAACCACCACATTCATTCACTAGAGGTATCATGGTATCATACCTGAATTTTATGGTAAATTAATTATTTAAAATGGTTATTTTAACTTACATGGTTAAATACTTATTTGTTTTATAGTAATTAATTAAAAGTTAGTCTAATTAATCACAACTAATATTATTAAACATTTAACTATTTTTGTATCAACCAATGTTGAATTCGAAATTTCTAAATAAAATAAAGAGTCGCAAAAATACTAAAAATAAAATAGTGAGTTGTTATAGGTAACAACGTTGGTTTCACTGAAAGTAATAGCAGAAGCAACGTTTATTTTAACTAATTTTGTATCAAGCAATGTTGAATTTAGAATTCCTAAATAAAAGCAAAATATGGAAAAACACTAAAATAATAATGAAAAAAAATGAATTGCTAAAATGATAATAAAATAAAGTGAGTAGCTAGAAGTAATAATGATGGTTTTAATGGAAGTAACAACAAAAGTACTGTTTATTTGTGGCATGGATTTCTTGGGATACAACATAGTGTAAAATTTAACTAGAGTGGTATCTCAATATTGGAAATGTCGACTCGATATAGGTGACTATATGATTAATGAACTTTCTTAGTGATATTATTCTCTATAGATAGGTGGTGAACTGTTGGATACTGGGCTTGGTGAATTTAACCATTTAGAATCACTACAAGGTATTATCCCAACGTGTTATAATGGGTGGACCGACTAAAAAATAGTGGTGTTCAGGTAAGGTTACAGTTTAAACTAGTGTCCCTACTCTAAACGAGGAAGTTGTTTGTTTAGTGCACGTAGCACGGGTAGGGAAGGAAACTCATAGTCCCCTATCATCTAGGATGGAATTGAGTGGATTTTCTTCCAATATTGTTGAAAATAGAAGTTCTCTTTATCATGTCAACATAATAAGGGTTTGAACAAAAGTGTTAATTGTCCCTTAAAATTTTCTTCTTTTTATATAACACCCACATGATTATATAATCAGTGACAGATATCTTTATAAAACATACAAAATTAGGGAGAAAACATGGCCAACGTTAATTGTCCCTTAATAGTTTCTTCTTTTTATATAACACCCACATGCTAATATATTTAGCAAAAATTCTCTTTATACAACATACAAAATTAGGGTGCAAAGATGGTCGAATCATTCAAAAAGAGAGAAGAAAGAAAAATCCCTCAGAAGGTGGTTCTCCTCGAAGACTTTGCAGCTGGAAAAAACAACCTTCTTCTATGACTCATGAGTTTTGGGAAGGTCAAAGACCCATGATGGGAACATCGTTGATCAGACACACTAGATTACTTTTGAATCCATGGCAGACGTAGAATTATAGATATGTGACTTCAATTAATGGATAGGAAAGATATCGCAACATGATTCCCTTTCATTACCGTGGAGTGGATACAGCCATCATCATGTATGATATTACAAACATCGATTTTTTTGTGTGCAAAGAAATGGATCGATGAAGTGGAGTAACATGTGAATCCCAATCCCCTTATAATTCTCATCGAGAATAAGAAGGGCTTGGAATTACAGAGAATGGTGTCCAGATTCCATTATGGAGCTTATGCTTGTGAAAAGGGCGTGTTGTTAACAAAAAATTCCACCCAAGACTGCACACAATGTTAGAGATATCTTCTACGAAGTTTCCATATTGCTAGTGCCTACGATGATTTAATTAGTTCCCCCATCCAAAGAGAGAGTGGTGAATCTTATGGACGAGAGACAAAATCCCCCTTCTTATTATTGTTGCTTTTCAGTTTTCAATAATTTTCAGAACTAATAATCTATAGCAGACTTACGTGCATGACATATTTGTTTTCTAGGAAATTAAGTTATTAACTAGAATTTTAAATATAGTCACAAATTATGATGAATGATGATGATTTTCATGTATAGTTGGAATACTCATAAAGGAATTTATGAATTTATTATGTATGTTATAGTTAGGTATGTATGCAAGTTTTTTTTATGGTTGTGTCTCAAATAGATCCAATCCCTTTGTGCTAATTAAAATAAATCCTAACCCATCCTATGAAACCATAGAGGAAGTTGTCAAAGTAATACCTCAAAGCATAATAAAATTGATGATCAGTCAAAAGATCATTCCTTCATAATCTTAATTAGGGCATGATAAATGTTGGGCAATGGAAGCATAAACATAAAAAGATTAAATGGATGAAAATTAAAAGACAACAATCACGCATAAAGAACACGGTGAATTTACGTAGTAAAAGCATCTGAAAGTGAAACATCGACAAGGAAATGATAATCATTTTTCTTATTGTTCAAGAGAGAATTACAATAGCCAAACTCAGCTTACAACCATATCTCACTCACACACTTCCCACACTCTTTCCTCTATAGGCTTACATAGATAATATCATCTCTCCAAAAATTACAATTAATGTGCACCTAACCAATTCTATTTTTAGTTGATTTGATCAACTGAAGCCAAAATAATAGGAGCCAAGAAATCCGCCCATATCCAATCAGTGGGAAATTGTTTGGCACCATTTCAACAATCTCCACCTTGAAAATAATTTACCTAATATATCATACCCAAATTTATTCATCACTTTTCTTGCAAGCCAAAAGAATCCTGGCACCATCACAACTTCTCTAACAATATTGGTTTCATGAACCTCTCTGCACAATTTTTTTGTGTATGGGCATTTTCCAGATCCATTCCACCTTCATCAATGACCTGTCTTACAAAATGGTATTTAATAGGAATATGATTTGTCTTACTATGATAAGATGTATTTTTATCAAAAGTAATATCACTTTGACTATCACAGAATAGTTTCACTTTGTCTCGCATCCTTCCAAACTCACCCAAAAAACCTTTTAACCAAATTTCCTCCTTGCAAGCATGTGAAGCAACTATATATTATTCCTCCATAGTGGATAAATAAACAATGTTTTTAATCTTTGAAATCCAAATAACATGTCCTCCTATAAGATTAAATACATATCCTGAAGTGGATCTTCTTTTGTCCAAGTCACCTGCATAATCCGAATCGTCATAACCATAGACTAAATCATTGCAACCATTATAGGTGAGAGAGAGCGAGATAGTGTGGGGGGGGCGGGG
>ML778022.1:191654-202875 GCA_009831015.1 Picea engelmannii | reverse complement strand
GATTTAATGAATTACAACCCACTTAGAGGGGGAAACCTCCTTTTACAATATATCCAATTCAGAATACAATATGAGATGTGATAATATCTTCCTAAGACTAGGTCTCCTTGGTAAATACATATAGGAGACAAAGGGTACACTTATAATGAAAGGTTGTGATGAAGGGGCTCAAAACCTACATACAAATATACCACAAGAAATGTAATAATTCAATAAGGGGATTAAAAAGGGGTTTTATACATAGCATGGGATTTGTATGGGGATTTATCTAGGGATTAACATGCCCCTCCACTTCAAACAAGTGTTGTCCTCAACAATTGAAAACTGCGGGTGTGTATGCATGAAGAAATCATCTTCCCATATCACCTCTTCCACTAGTAGGTTCTTCCACTTGATGAGGCACTCAATAATTTATCTATTTTGTAGCTTCTTAATCCGTGTTTCAATGATTGTTTCTAGTTCTAATATGATTTTCCCTTATCCATTAATCTCTGATAAAATAGTTTGCATTGGGATCTTTTCACTAGTTATCTTCTTTAATAAATAAACATGGAATAATGGATGTACACTTCCTTGTATCGAATGAATAGCATGGGCATGATCTTGAGTAGGTGGAAGACCCTTAGGAATCTCTCCAAATACCTTGGAATGATAGCTGACAACTTTTTGGAGATCCATTGGAGCAGAGGATATAGATGTTTGAACATCTATTGAGCTCAATTAATGTGAAATTACACCATGGTGTCCCTTTTTGAGTAATTGTTTCATGTTTTTAGAGATTATCACTTTAGAGGGTTTCCATTGGATACCTCTAAGCTCAATTTCCTTTCCTTCTAAGAAAAATATCTTGAAAAGATATTGAAAATTAAGGGTTAATGTTACCAATTATTGTAACCATTGGACCCATAATACCACATCAACACCACCCATTTGGATGTAAATCATGGGACTATCCAATAAATCCTCCCCCATATTGAGTTAATACTATGGCACTTCCTAGAAAAATTTATGGTGCCTCCATTTGCAAGTACTTCTTGGAACTTTGGTGCTAGATATACAAAGCAATTGAGATCTTTTGATAATTTGCAATTGATGAATTTATGGGAACTACCAAAATCAATCAATATTGTTACTTTTTTATTTTTTATATATCCTTCTATCTTAATATTTTTTGGAGTACTGATGTCGGCCAATGAATGACAATATATCGTTGGATTAGTCTCTTCTAGCTCTAGTGATGCAGGAGAATCCACACCTCAACAAGCGAGCCAGCGCGTGGAGCAAAGAAAAGACAACTGGAGAGCGCCAACATTCAAACTTTGAATTATTTTGATATAATGGGTGCACCAAACATTAATGCATTGGGTTAATGAAGCGCACTTGTACATTGTAACGGACCTTGAGCAGATAAGCTCTCGTCCTTAGGTAGCTGAGGCATTTATTAGATTTAACACAAGTAGATAAATTAATTAAGTCTAGATTAGACAGTTTTGCTTTTGAGAGGAAAAACGGAATATAGGCATCCTCCGTTGTATTATGATTATTATTCAGAGCAACATTAGCGTTCAGGATCAAGGAGAGAGCAAAGAAGAGAACTTGTGAAGAATCCCCATGTACAGATATTGAATTAATAGGAAAGCTTTAATTCAACTCCATGGCTGTGATTATTCTCTGTGTGTTGTTGATATTATGTTGTTGCCTACTTGCGTCTGTTTATGCCTTCATTGTATATGCTGCATATGTAATTTCATGGCAGGTTAGAAATCTGGGAGAGAGGAGAGAATGAGTTTCAATCATTTCTCTGTCTGAGCCAAGGGATTCCTGCATAGAGTGCAGTGAAATTCCTCTGCATAGAGTGCGTTGAGGAGGCTAGATAGTGTAACTCTCATTCTCATCCACCCATAAGTTGTGTTGGGTTATTTGAACCGTGCAGGTGAAGAGCAGGTTGAATTGAAGTCTCAGAGGCAAGTCTGGGAAGAGGAGAACAGGAAAGCCTTGATTTCAATTCCATGGATGTGTTTATTCTCTATGTGTTGTTGGCATTATGCCTTTGCATATTTGCTTCTTGTTACACGCTTCTTTCATATGCCGTGTATGTGATTTTGTGGAAGAATTGAACTCTGAATGTCTGAGTGGAAAGTTGGTGGAAGACAGAACGAAGAAGCCACCAATCGCGAGGAACAGTCGTAGGTTGGCGAACCATCTCGTGGAGAGACACTCCTTGTTTCGAAGGTGCAGCAAGGATAAAGTGGACGTGGAGTCTACAGTTCAACGGAAGAGAGTTCAAAGTTCAGATTGGACAGAAGCCATCGATCGAGTTCACAGGGAGTGTGACTCAATTCGCGGACCGAACGCATCAGAATTTCGTGAGGTGGTCTCGGGACATCGGGTCTCGGGAGTAGAAGGGCGGAGAGATTGGTCTCGCGAGTGGCGAGGAAGCGCAAGGTGAGATAGTAAGTTATCGGCATCTTGGTGTTTCGGATCTCGGGAGTTGGGACTCTGAGAATATAGTGACACGAGTTACGATTGCGCGAGGTCCCGATACGTCGAAGGAAAGTCAACGTTGACCAGAGACATCGGGTCTCGGGGATCCGAGGGTCAAACATTCAGTGTTGAAATCGCGAAGTCGCGAAAGCCGATCCTCCGATAACCAAGGAAGGGAGGATAGTGCGAGTGGAGAGTCACTATGGGTACGAAGGATTCCCATGAGGGGATCTGAAGAACCTTTGAGTTCTTCGGGCCGAGGAGGAAGAAGGTCCTGGTGAGCGTGGGTTGGCCAGTGAGGGGCAGCTTGCGCCAGAGTGGTATCAGAGTGGGATAGAGTTCTCTTTGTTCGGGTAGCAGAGAGAAGCAGATTTTACCATGCCGCCCAGAAGAGAGAGGAAGTCACCCGATCGTGAAGACAGGGATGCCAGAAGAAGGGGTACATCAGTAGGAAATGCTGAGATGGAACGCCAGATGCGAGATCTTCGAGCAAGGATGGAGGATATGGAGACTGCACAGAGACGCGGAACTGGCACTGGGGAGTTTAGCGATTCTGAGGTTGAAGAGGAAGCTGGACACGAACTAGAAGAGGTCTCAGCAGAGGATTCCTCGACTGAGAGGTTGATCAGAGCTATTGCCAGGATGAGCTCGAAGACGAAAATGGACATTCCCGTCTATGAGGGGAGTCTAAACGCTGAAGAGTTGCTGGATTGGATCCGAGCACTCGACACCTACTTCGATTATGAGGATATCGAAGAGGATAAGAAGGTGAGGCATGTTGTCACAAAGATGAAAGGACATGCAGCCTTATGGTGGGACGAGTTGCAGGCTGATAGGCGCTGCAAAGGAAAACAAAAGATCAAGAGCTAGGATCGGATGATCGCCAAGATGAAGGCGAAGTTCATTCCGAGAGACTAACAGATCACGCTGTTCAGGCGCATGCAGAACCTGAGACAGAAACTGATGACGGTGAAAGAGTACACTGAAGAATTCTACAGGCTCAATATCAGAGCTGGTCATCGGGAAAGTGATGATGAAAAGGTGGCAAGATACCTGAATGGTCTAAGGTATGACATTCAGGACGAGTTGAGCATGCTGACCATCCGCATAGTTGAGGATGCATACCAAATGGCTCTTAAAGCCAAAGAGAAGTTGAGCCGCAAGCAAGGTCAGCGAGGGTGAGGCAGAAGCCAGCAAAGAGGCAAAGCAGTTGCCCAAGAGAGAACTCAGAGGCCTCAGGAAAAAACTGAAAGAGGTGGTACCTCATTTCAGAGGCAGCCACAAATTGAACAAGGGAAACAATATGTTGAGCCGAGGAGGTAGCCTGTAGAGCAGGGTGGCGGATATGCTGACGCCAACATAATTCCTCGTACCCAAGGTAGAGGAAGAGGCCGTGGAGGAGTCATCACATGTTTTACATGTGGAAAAGACGGACACAAAGCCGTGGATTGTCCAGAGAGGAAAATGGACAGAGGAAAGGCTCACATCGCAGAGGCGCAGAGGCGTGATGTGGAGGATGAAGACACTGGAAGTGGAAAGTCGCTGACAGTGCACAAAGTTCTCTTGAAACCTCAGAAAGAGGTGGAGGACACAGCGCAAATATGCAGGCTATTCAGGACCACGTGCAAGACCAAGGGTTGGAAGTGCAAGGTCATCATGGATAGTGGCAGTACTGACAATCTCGTTTCATCCGAGATGGTGGAAAAGTTGGAGCTGACGACAACTAAGAACCGGAGTCCATATAAGGTCTCGTGGCTACAGAAAGGACACCGGGTAAGTGTCACGAGACAATGCTTAGTTGAATTTAAAATGGGTGAATATAGAGATAAAATTCTGTGTGATGTCATTCCCATGGATGTCTGCCATGTATTATTGGGAAGACCATGGCAGTTTGATAGGAATGTTGTTCATGATGGGAGGATGAACACCTACACCTTGGAGAAGGATGGGAGGTCACATACGCTGCTTCCGATAAAAGATAAAGAGGTTAAGCCAGAAGTGAGTAGTACGATACTTCTCATGAGTGGGAAGGAGCTTCTCACAGAGATAGAGAAGGATGAAGATCCACAATTCTTTGTTGTCAGGAAACCGGGAATTGTCCTAACAAGCACAAGAGTGGATGACTTACCAGAAGAGATTCAGGAACTGCTGGGAGAGTTCGCTGATATCATCGTGGACGAACTACCGCGTTCGTTGCCACCGATGAGGAGTGTGAGTCATCACATTAACCTCATACCCGGAGCAAGTTTGTCGAATAAGGCAGCGTACAGGTTGACACCTCAGGAGAACGAGGAAGTCAAAAGGAAGGTACAGGATTTGCAGGACAAAGGACTGGTCAGGGAGAGTCTAAGTCCATGTGTTGTTCCGACAGTACTAAGTCCAAAGAAGGATGGAGGCTGGAGAATGTGTACAGACTCCAGGGCGATAAATAAAATCACCATCAGGTACAGATTTCCATTGCCAAGAATGGACGATCTGATGGATTGCCTAAGTGGGGAAAATTATTTTTCAAAGATAGATTTGAAGAGTGGATATCATCAGATCCGGATGAGAGAAGGAGATGAATGGAAGACAACGTTCAAAACAAACGAGGGTTTGTACGAATGGTTGGTCATGCCGTTTGGTTTGAAAAACGCGCCAAGCACATTTATGAGGCTGATGAATGAAGTCCTGCACGAATTCATCGGTAAATTTGTGGTCGTGTATCTAGACGACATATTGATTTTCAGCAAGACAAAGGCTGAACACTTGAGACATTTGGCCATTGTGATGAGAAGGTTATAGCAGGAGAAGCTACTGATAAATTTGAAGAAGTGTTCCTTCATGCAGACAGAGCTCATTTATTTGGGTTTTGTAATCTCGGCAAATGAATTAAAGATGGATCCTGAAAAGGTGAGTGTGATCAGGAATTGGCCATCGTCGAGGAACGTTTTTGAGGTAAGGAGTTTTCATGGACTCGCTAGTTTCTACAGGAAATTCATACGGAATTTTAGTGGAATTAGCACCGCGATGATGGACACGGTCAGGAGGCGGCATAGGATTTTCCATTGGACAGCTGAGGCTGAAAGGAGCTTCAATCTGTTGAAGCGGAAGATCACAGAGCAGCCAATTCTGGTGCTGCCAGATTTTCAGAAAACCTTCCAAGTGAAGTGTGATGCCAGTGGGTATGCTGTTGGAGGGGACCTGAGTCAGGATGATAGACCTGTAGCATATTACAGCGAGAAGCTAGATGATGCAAAGCTGAAGTACTCCACGTACGACAAGGAGTTCTATGCCATCATACAGGCATTGAAAAAGTGGAGGCATTACTTGATACCCAAGGAATTTGTGTTATACAACGATAATCATGCATTGCAGTTCGTGAGTCAGCAGGAGAAGCTGAATCAAAAGCATGCGAAATGGGTAGAGTACATGAATAATTTCACGTTTGTGATCAATCACATTTCAGGGACTGCTAACAAGGTGGCTAATGCCTTGAGCAGGAAATGCTTGTTGCTGCAAGAGTTCAGAGTCAAAACGTTGGGTTTTGAAAATTTGAAAGATATGTATGCAGGTGACGCAGATTTTGCAGAAGCATACGAAGAAGCCGAGAACCTTGTTCTCAGGGACAGGAGCCCGTGGATAGATTATCTAATCCAGGAGGTATTGTTGTTTCGAGGAAATCAATTGTGCATACCGAATTGCTCCATGAGGGAGAATTTGGTGAAGGAGAAGCACAGCGGAGGCTTAGCGGGTCATTTCGGGCATGATAAGACGTTCACCAAGATGAGCGAATCGTATTATTGGCCGGGGATGCATGCAGATGTTAAATGGTTTGTTGACAGGTGCAGGATATGTCAACATGTGAAGGGTTGAAAGCAGAACACGGGGTTCTATCAGCCATTTCCCATACCTGAGAGGCCATGGGAGGCGATCAGTATGGATTTTGTTTTGGGATTACCAAGAACACAACGAAGAGTTGATTCCATCTTTGTGGTGGTGGATAGGTTTTCAAAGATGTCACATTTTATTCCGTGTCATAAGACCAGTGATGCGACACACATCGCGAGTTTATTTTTCAAAGAGATTGTGCGATTGCATGGATTACCGAGAAGCATAGTCTCGGATCGGGATACAAAGTTCATAGGTCATTTTTGGAGGACCCTATGGAAGAAGCTAGGGAATGACTTGGAATTCAGTTCTGCTTACCATCCGCAGACAGATGGGCAGACAGAAGTAGTCAACAGGAGCTTGGGAGATTTATTGAGGAGCCTAGTGACAGAGCATCACAGCAGTTGGGATCAGATCCTACCGCAGGCAGAATTTGCGTACAACGATTCGGTGAATCGGAGTACAGGTAAGAGCCCATTTCAAATTTTGTATGGGACACAGCCGAGAGGAGTTTCTGAGCTCAGGGAGTCAGAACAGGATGAAACTAGCAGTGCAAGAGCTGAAGAGTTTGTTGAGGTGATGCAAGAACTTCACGCACAAGTGAAGCAGCGACTGCAGAAGTCCAATCAGGAGTATAAGCGCAGGGCCGATCAGAGAAAGAGGCAGCTTCAGTTTGAAGTTGGAGACATGGTTCTGGCGCACTTGAGGAAGGAAAGGTTCCCAAGGGGAACATATAACAAGCTCAAGATGAAGAAGATCGGGCCATGCAAAGTCCTGAAGAAATTCAGGGAGAATGCATACGAGCTTGAGTTGCCGGAGGGCATCGAGATATCTCCGATTTTCAACGTTTTAGATTTATACCCATACAAAACCAAGGAAGCAGACACTATAACTAAGGAACCAGTGATCCAGTGGCAGAAACAATTACCAGTTGCACAGAAACCGCAGATGGAGTGCATATTGGATAAGCAAGCAGGAAAGAAGACCAGGCGGAAGCAGTATTTTGAATACCTGGTGAAATGGAAGAACCACCCAGTGGAGGATGCTAGCTGGGAAACGGAGGTAGTCATACAGAAACATGGTCACACTGTACAGGAGCTCATGGACAAGAGCCCATGAAATATTTTGAGCCGAGGAGTATGATGCAGGAGCATCCACACCTCAACAAGCGAGCCAACGCATGGAGCAAAGAAAAGACAACTGGAGAGCGCCATCATTCAAACTTTGAATTATTTTGATATAATGGGTGCACAAAACATTAATGCATTGGGTTAATGAAGTGCAATTGTACATTGTAACGGACCTTGAGCAGATAATCTCTCGTCCTTAGGTAGCTGAGGCATTTATTAGATTTAACACAAGTAGATAAATTAATTAAGTCTAGATTAGACAGTTTTGCTTTCGAGAGGGAAAACGGAATATAGGCATCCTCCGTTGTATTATGATTATTATTCAGAGCAGCATTAGCGTTCAGGAGCAAGGAGAGAGAAAAGCAGAGAACTTGTGAAGAATCCCCATGTACAGATATTGAATTAATAGGAAAGCTTTAATTCAACTCCATGGCTGTGATTATTCTCTGTGTGTTGTTGATATTATGTTGTTGCCTACTTGCGTTTGTTTATGCCTTCATTGTATATGCTGCATATGTAATTTCATGGCAGGTTAGAAATCTGGGAGAGAGGAGAGAATGAGTTTCAATCGTTTCTCTGTCTGAGCCAAGGGATTCCTGCATAGAGTGCAGTGAAATTCCTCCGCATAGAGTGCGTTGAGGAGGCTAGATAGTGTAACTCTCATTCTCGTCCACCCATAAGTTGAGTTGGGTTATTCGAACCGTGCAGGTGAAGAGCAGGTTGAATTGAAGTCTCAAAGGCAATTCTGGGAAGAGGAGAACAGGAAAGCCTTGATTTCAATTCCATGGATGTGTTTATTCTATGTGTGTTGTTGGCATTATGCCTTTGCATATTTGCTTCTTGTTACACTCTTCTTTCATATGCCGTGTATGTGATTTTGTGGAAGAATTGAACTCTGAATGTCTGAGTCGAAAGTTGGTGGAAGACAGAATGGAGAAGCCACCAATCGCGAGGAATAGTCGTAGGTTGGCGAACCATCTCGTGGAGAGACACTCCTTGTTTCGAAGGTGCAGCAAGGATAAAGTGGACGTGGAGTCTACAGTTCAATGGAAGAGAGTTCAAATTTCAGATTGGAAAGAAGCCGTTGATCGAGTTCACAAGGAGTGTGACTCAATTCGTGGACCGGACGCATCGGGAGTTCGTGAGGTGGTCTCGGGACATCGGGTCTCGGGAGTAGAAGGGCGGAGAGATTGGTCTCGCGAGTGGCGAGGAAGCGTGAGGCGAGATAGTAAGTTATCGGCGTCTCGGTGTTTCGGATATCAGGAGTTGGGACTCCGAGAATATAGTGACGCGAGTTACGATTGCGCGAGGTCCTGATACGTCGAAGGAAGGTCAACGTTGACCAGAGACATCGGGTCTCGGGGATCCTAGGGTCAAACATTCAGTGTTGAAATCGCGAAGTCGCGAAAGCCGATCCTCCGATAACCAAGGAAGGGAGGATAGCGCGAGTGGAGAGTCATTGTGGGTACGAAGGATTCCCACGAGGGGATCTGAAGAACCTTTGAGTTCTTCGGGCCGAGGAGGAAGAAGGTCCTGGTGAGCGCGGGTTGGCCAGTGAGGGGCAGCTTGCACCATCTAGATATTTTGATGGTTCCAATTATTGATCTTCTTCCTCTTCATTGTCTATTTAGAATAATTTATTCTCACTACATTTATGCCCCTTACTGTACTTGCTTTCACAATTGGAACATAGTACCTTTGCTCTTCTTTCATCCATTTGTTGAGGTGTCAAAATTTTCAGTTGATGTACAGTTGTTTTATGAACCCCAAAGCGATCTTGAGTTCATGTGTATGCTCCCATAGTAGGTTTGTGTGTAGCCTTAATATGGGATTGAATATGACGAGAAGACTCCATAACTTCCATAATGTTTGTAGGATGTTTTAAGAAAATCTCATGTTTAATGTCTTGTTTTAATCCACCCATGTAAGCCTCCAACAATTTTTCATCACTTATGTCATCCACCCTTGTGGCCAATACCTGAAATCTGAATTATAATCTTCAATATCACCTAAGTGTTTCATTCTTGTCAATTGACTGAAGTAGTCATGTTCCCAAACTTTCCCATATTGTTCTTCTAAGTCTCTTGCAAATAGACCCCAAGTACAATGATAAAAAGGGGGATTCCTTTTAACTTCCCATTTATACCGTTGATATGGTTCTATCTCAAAGTTCAAAGTTTCCATGTGAATCATTTTCTTATCATCCATAATATTATGTAGTTCAAAATATTGTTCTATTTGGTTCACCCAAGTAAAGACCTTTGTTCCATCAAAATTCTTTAATTCAATCTCGGGAGAGATGAATTTAGGACCCCCACCATAATTAACTCCACTATTAGAGATAAATCCTCTTGAAAATTTCTTATTATCAACAGGTTTCTCAACCTGGATACTACCTTTTATTTTCATGAGTTCCTTGCATTTTGATATCTCCTTTAGGGAGTCTCTCAACTAGAGCTTGAAAGAACATGGAAGACATGGAATTTTGCAGTTTCTTCATGGAATTTTGTATTTCCTTCATGGAATTTTGTATTTTCTTCATGGAATTTTGTATTTCCTTTTTATTTTCATCCATATTCTTATCCATATGTTCCCTACTTTCAATGATATTCTTGTCCATTTGGTTATAAATCTCTTCTATTTTATCTTGAGACATGGTTGAGATCTCTGGAGGTTTAGTAGGTGAAGTAATTTTTGGAGGAGCCCTTGGACCCATGTGAAAAAATACTAATTCTCTTATTTTTCCTCTTTATTACAAATTTTGAATCACTCAAGATAGATCTTCAAATAAAAAATTATGCCAATTGTAAGTTACATACCTTTCAAACCCTTAATTTGGAGTTTGTCATCCTAGCCAACCTTCCTGCTGATTTATTTATGAAATTTTGTCCCTTATAAGTATGAAATTTTAGAATGTAGTACTTTGATACGTCCTCTCTGAAATGCCATAGGTCTGACCAAAATTCAATGTGCCAAGTGAAAGTTATGATAACTTCCAAATCTTGCATATTTTTGGACTTTTTTGGAGAACAAAATTGTATATAATGCCATGTGTTCAATATTTGATACCTAAATATGAACATTGTACCAAAAATACTACGTACTTTCCTCTTTCAAATGAAACTAGTATTAACAAATTTTGATCCTCTTTGAACAAGATATGACGATTTTACCAGGAACACATGTTTGGGACTAGTAATAGGATGAGTCAAAAACCCTATCTTCCACACGGCGTATCTTTGAAATTATAATGACCCATAAGTTGAAATTTCTACCATATATACCTTGCAATGTATTCTAAATAACCTCCAAGTTTCTATGTATGAATCGTCCTAGAAAAATTTTATAGTGAAAATTATAAAATGACTTGCATTTAGAAGAAAAACCGGAGGATCAATGAGCTCTGATACCAAATGTTATGATCCAATGCCTTAAAAATGATAAGAGTCAATGAATTACAATCTACTTCGAGGGGGGAACCTCTTTTTAAAATATATCCAATTCAGAATATGATATGGGATGTGATAATATCATCCTAAGAGTAGGTCTCATTGATATATATATATATATATATATATATATATATATATATATATATATATATATATATATATATATATATGAGACAAAGGGTACAATTATAATGAAAGGGTGAGATGAAGGGGTTAAGAGCCTACATACAAATATAACACAAGAAATGTAATAATTCAATAAGGGTATTAATAAGGGAATTTATA
>ML778022.1:170313-182374 GCA_009831015.1 Picea engelmannii | reverse complement strand
TATAATTTCTCTAATAATGACCCTCTCTCTATATATATATATATATATGAGTGTGTGTGTGTGTGTGTGTGTGTGTGTGTGAAATTTATTGTGAAACTCCACTGCGGATTAAACCAGGTCATAAGGAAAATCAAAATTAGGAATGGATATGAAACCTTTTTGCATAGAATGTTAGGCAAAAGTTAATTACATAAACTTTAAACAGGTGTGCCATGAAAGACCATTTTGTAGAAATTTATTGATGTAAGTTCCCGCTTCTTGGTAAAAATTATATTCATCATTAGAAATTTTTGCATGTTCAGTAGTTGCGGGGCAGTCCAAAGCAAAATGGTGCCAGAAACCAAAAAAGGGATTTTATAGTTTTTTTAGTAGTAGTCTTAGTGGCTGGCATAGAGAAAAAAATGTTTATTTACTTTCAGTACCACAAGTCCCAACTAAAAATGGGAACCTTGGGTTTCATCATCTTCTTCTCGTCAACACCTTTCATACGACTTCCATGATGCTTATAAATGGCCTCTAGTTCAAAAGTTGTTTCATATCCATATCAGATCCTATCCATATTTCAAGACACTTCCTTATGGTGACAGACGACAAGGTGTTATAGCCTTGTTCCAACAACAACTGCTAAGGCACCGTCGGGTTCCTTCTTATCGAAGTGTCAATCCAATTTCCCTTTAACTTTAGCGTCTAGTACTTTATGTCATCACTAGGCCAAATGATACGACTAGAGGCTTGTTTGTAGGCATCAGGCTTGCTAGCATGACCTTTTCCCTATGTATAGGAAACATTTTCATATACGTTTTTGTCTACAACGTTCAATATTTCCATATGAGAAGGAATTCAACTGTAATATTGTTCATTTTTTGTTGTGTGTCTAATGTACTTACATGCCCATTACTTCTTTTGCGTCCAAGAACAGACTATAGTGAATATGAGATGTTGAATTTGAGGATGCCAAAGCTAGAGAAGTCAAAAAAGGAAAAGAAACCAGGTGTGCATTCTAGTGTCTACATTGTTCTTTTTTTCTTATTTTTTGCATAATTTGCTAAACATTGCTTAAAAATAACTTGTGTCACAAAAAATAGAAGATGACGAAAATAGTACATGTTTAGAACTATCAAATGAACAGAGGGTTGAGTGTAGATACCAACATCGACCAAGTACTAAGTAAAAATAATCTTTTTAAATTAGTTTCATTTTCATACACTGCAAGGCACTGTTTGTTTGATGCATTTCAAGTTCTGTTGCATTTTTGTTATTCTTCAGTTCAATTATGCCATGGTGTGGTAGATCAATTCTTCCTCATCTTTCACAATGGAAACATTGATGTGTTAGAATCATTTCAGTATGAATTGACATATGAATTTTCATATCAGTTGCATGGAATTCATGATGTTGGTGCATATATTTCAAAGATGTGGTTATCTACATTTGCAAACCATCCTGAAAACAAGAGAGGCCTATGGGGTGACACATTTTTCATACGATGGCTAGCCAACTGGATAAATATATAGATCACAGTTTGATCACTAACAAGGAAGGGAAGGTACTTGTTATTCAACGAAAATACAAGTAAAGATATTTCATTATTGTATAAAATATCTTCCTTATGCAATTTTGAATATCTAATACTTACTTGTGCCCCATGTGTAAAGAGATTCGATTCCATTGGAAACATCATATGCATAACATGCATAGTTGTGGATTTGACATAGTAGCAGCTAGTACAACTAGTTGTGGTGAGAGTCTGTTCACTGCACTTTGCTAATTAGTCACGACAGAGTTCGATGTGTAGTCTCTAAGATTGTACGTTGTCCAATCCTTTTGAAATGCACTTATAGGTGGAAATCACAATTCCTTTTGTTGTTTGCATCAACATCTGATGTCTAATGTCATACAAAGAGTTTGAGAAGGTGATAGTTGGAAAATGTATCTGATAAAAATGTCATTGCCATATGAAAAGGCCAATATAGAGGGTGGGCCATTTTGTTTGCCCTAGGTATCAATCCTATTCAAAGTAAATATTTAAGTTTGGTTGTTCATTGCAAATAAAATTGTCAAGTACTACATTGCCGATTCAAACTCTAATAAAAAAATTGATATTATGTCAGTTGAAACCGATACATCACACATTCACTATGAGTCGTTGGTCCACTATGAACCATTGGTAACACAAAATTGCACTAAAGAATGTAGTTTGCATTGTAACTAGGTTCATATAAGTGTGGACATGATGGATGGAGTCAACTGCCATACCATTGCAAGAACACTTAATCCAATATATAATAACAATTGCATTGTGTTGCTTGTCCATGTACTGAAACAAGATCGCCAAGAATTTGGTTAGGATTGTACAAGAAAAACAATGTCAACAAGTAATGATGATGGCTTCAAGCTATCTCATATCTGAGAATTTGAAAGTGTTGCTAAGAAGCCCAGTCTTACATACCATCGGCTGACAAAAAAAAATATGCAAAACACAATTGTGTTGACATGTTTTTTGTTGAAGACAAGAAATAGATGGCCAATGCAAAAGACCAACAAAATTCGCGTTGTGCACAATGCGAAATGATCATGCTTACAAAAAAAAGTAGTTCCAACATTCACATCCACTGCCACCAGGCACATCCATTTCCATCCCATGCACATAAATTCAATTACCATCAACTGAAAAATCACATACGTGAAATCAAAAAATCAATTACGTTTCTAGTGTGGGCCATTGTCCTAACAGGAGTCAAAACATAATGTTCCATAGATCAAAGAAAATTGTTTGCAATGTCAAGAAGGAAAAAGAACAAATAATCGTTGGCCATTTTCATGTATAGAATAAAAATGAAAAGGAATTCTATATGGAACAGATTAAAGACACACCTAGGATGACATGTGCAATTTGTGAGGAGATGCATTTTGAAAGGAACATTAAATGTTTTACCCAGGACTTGGAAAGAGAATATATGAACTTGACATTGAATGAAAAAATGTTCTCCAGTAGAAAAATATGTGTTTCATGCATGAGGTCACTCCAAAATGGAAAAAAATCGCAATTTGCAACACCGGACCAAATAAGACATAATATACCATTACAACATGTAAGTACACTTTCAGAGATTGATGAGAGACTTTTGTCATTACAAATTGCATTTGCGTGGATTAGACCATGGGGTTATAAATGGTCCCAAATGGGCTTAACAAGATCAATTATCAATGTACCTATCCATATGGATGTTGTGCAAAAAGCATTGCCACAATCCATGAATGAAACCCTGACAATAGTTGTTTCCTTGAAACAACATTTGCAATACAAGAATGCATACTAGACATGTAGAGTACGTGTCAACATTGTCATGAAAGCATTGAAACAATTAACCTGCATAAACTTGTATATCGTTGAAAAGATCTTTATAAACGAGGACTGGAATCATGTTCTTAAAGAAGGGAATGCCAACTCCACGTAAAATGCAGAGACTAATACTGAAAGTGATACAGATGATGAATCAGACATTGAAAACCCTACCGAGACTTTGATTCGTTGACTAATTGAATCGTAATGGATCCTTGACTTGCATGACAAGATCGTGGAATTTTCCCCTGTTGAAGGCCAATGTCTTCTTGTAATTTTAAAGGACAAATATACAGAGGAAATGGACTTCCCAACACTTTTCTATGGATACCCGCATGATGATGACATTACAAAACGTTTTAGCTATAAAAAAATAGTGAAATGGGAATTGTTGCAACCAAGCGGTGATTTTTCATGTCACATAACAAATCTGTTTTTCAAGACAATGAGAATAATAATTGTGAAGGTGTTGTTTTTCTTCTAGGTGTGAACAAGAAAAGATCAGTTGCATGGAAGAAAGATATTAACGAAAGAATTCAAGTACAAAGCAAACTTAGAAAAACTATTGAAATATGATATTGGATACATAGATTTCAAGAACATTTGGATCTCCCCTGATCACTTGCAACATATCAAGAAGACGTTATTTGCAATGATCCGAAAATAGGGGCCCCCAACCTTTTTTGTCACATTTACAAGTGCAGAACATCAATGGACTCTATTAATGAGTACACTAAATGAGTTACACATAAACAAGAAGAAGAGAAAGAAAACTGATACATTGAAATTCATTGATATTGACTACCTCATAAGGAAAGAGCCAATGACATTTACATGTTACTATAGACACAAAATCAACGCCTTGAAGCAAATGATATGTCATGATGACATGTTCTTTGGAAAAGTTTCAGACCATTTCTTTGTGACAGAGTTCCAAAATAGGCGAAGCGAAAATGAACACGGACTCCTGTGGATAGAAAATGCTCCAATATACAGAAAGGACATTAACCTGCAAATCGAAATTTTTTTGGACCTATACATTAGTTGTGACACAAATCATTTGGATCCAGAACTGGCCAAAGTTCATAAGTACTACCATACAAAGAGTTGTAAAAAACAAAGAAACTCGCACTGTAGACACAACCTCCCTATGCAGCCAATGAAAACCACGAGATTCATTGAATCACTTAGTTTAGTCAACAATTTTCTCATTGAGAAATAAAAATCCTTGTTCATATTTCTAGAGCAAACAGATATGAAAACTTGATAAGCTTTGAGGAATTTTTGATGCAGTTGAGCATAACAGAAGATGGGTACATCTAATTACTACAATCTACATTAAAGAAACTGGCAGTTTTCCATGGTTCAATGAGTTTCTTCATAGGTCCATTTTATTATTAATTATGTTTTTTACATGGCTACATGCAACCATGGAACAGGTGAATCTCTTAATTAAACTAAAACAATAACATCAATATTTAGTATTATGTGTATCAATAATTAAATATCAAGGCCAATTAATCAAATATGGAGGCCAATTCGTTGAACAAAAAAGACGAGGAATTATGCAATATTGGAAGTGGTAATCATCAATATTTCCAATTCCCAAATAGATTGAACTATTGAGCCATCATCATACATTGATAAACATGTTCATGTTCAAACCCACATATCTAATTTCTCAAAACTGTGAATTGTAAACTTAATGTGTTAATGGTATTTTCCTAGTTTTAGTTTATAGGTAGCTTAGACTCACTTCAAGAGATTCTTGTAAGGTCTCGTGTAGATTGGGTTGACATAAAATGGCATAATTTTGTTCATCAATTCGATATAGAAAACTATCATATAAGCCACTTAAAGATTCATTACACATGGCAGTCTAGTTTTTTTCTCCCAAAAAAACATGGATGGAGTGAGAGTGAATTTTTTTCCAAAAATGCATGGATGGAGTGACAGTGAATTCATCCATGGTTTTAGGGCGTTGTCCAAATATTCTAGGTTTTGGTTCTTTTAGTTGAAATCTAGCTACTTAAATCTGAAGGAAATTGCATTTTTGAATGCATAAATGGATTCAACTCAAAATTTACAGATCCAAAAATTTCTTGTCTCAGTCAAAATTAAACAAAAAATATCCCACTCACTTATTCAAAATAACCACTGCACTCATCCACTCTAGCTAATACACTAGACTTTTAGAGTAAGTTAATTATGTAAAAATATTATTTTAATTTATATGATTAAATATTTATTAATTTTATAAAAATTAATTTAAAAACAGTTTAATTAATTAGAATTAATATTATTAAAAAATTAACTTTTTTTAACGTTGAATTCAAATTTTCTATATAAAACAAGAAAAAAACTTTAAAAACAAAAGAAAACTTTAAAAACAAAAAGAAAAACTTAAAAAAAAAAACGATGAGTGGTTCTAGGAAACTTGGTTTCACTGAAAGTAATAACAGAGGTAACTTTTATTTTAATTAATTTTACATCAACCAGTATTGAATTTAGAATTCCTAAATAAAAGTAAAAGCTGAAAAAGCACTAAAATAATAATAATAATAAAGTGAATTTGCTAAAATGATAATAAAAATAAAGTGAGTTGCTAGAAGTAATAACTAAAGTTAAACTAGTGTCCCTACTCCAAACTAGGTTTGTGTTGTACATAGGGCTGGAAAGGCAACTCGTAGTCCCCTATCATCTCCAATGGACTCAAGTGGATTGGATTATGATGTTACTGAAAACAAAAGTGTTCTTTGTCATGTCAACCTAATTAGGGTTTGTTCTTTGTCATGTCAACCTAATTAGGGTTTGAACAAAAACATTAATTGCCCTTAATTTTTTCTTCTTTTTGTATAACATCCACATGATAATATATCTAGGGACAATTATCTTTATACAACATACAAAATTAGGGTGAAAACATGGACGAGTGATTAAAAAAGAAAGCACAGAGTAAAAGCCCTGGGAAGGTGGTTCTCCTGGGAGACTCCACCGCTGGCAAAACCAACCTTCTTTTGCGATTCATCCGAGATGAGTTTTTTGAAGGTGAGAGACCCCCGATGGGAGCATCGTTGATCAGACACACTAGCCTAATTGTGAAGGAGGCCATGGCAGATGTAGAATTAGAGATATGTGACTTCAATGGACAAGAACGATATCACAACATGACTCCCTTGCATTATCTTGGAGTGAATGCAACCATCATCGTGTATGATATTACAAACATCGATTTTTTTGTGTGTGAAAAGAAATGGATCAATGAAGTGGAGGAACGGGTGAATCCTAGGCCCCTTATAATTCTCATCGGGAATAAGAGGGACTTGGAATTACAAAGAATAATGTCCAGATTCCATTCTGAAGCGTATGCCTGTGAAAAGAGTGTGTTGTTCAAAGAGCCCTTTTCTTGTGAAAATTTGGAGCAATGATTGCAGAGCGTGAAACCACAGATCATGTAACTTTCAGCCAACAAACAATAGGTTGGACCTTATCTTACAAAACCCATCTTGTAGTTTTGTGCTTTATGCATTTATTTATTAATGGCAGAACTCGAAACTTTTTAGTCTACGCAGTCGCAACTGACCTCCTTGCAAGGAGAAACCGAATGGTTCAATCGCTCTGTGTGAAGAAGGAAATAAAAATCGGTCACATCCATGATAGATTTGAGGGGATACCGACCATTATGGTCACGACTAGCTGCATTGTCGACCAAAAGAGGTCACGACCGGTCACCCTGTCTGCTCAAGAAGGTCGTGAACAAGTGTATTTTTGGCATTGTTTTGAAATTTTTTTGATGAGTATTGTATATGAATGTGTTCTAAAAAAAAATTGGTGTTTGTGGCAGGTGTGAGAAATGGTGTTGGAGTGGAGAGAACGCGAACATGAAGAGAATGATAATGTTGCATTAGATGATCCTCCCACTTTAAATGCTTTAAGGAACTGTGGGTTACTAAAATTCTTCCTATCTCAGAACATGCGAGCTCATCCAGTCATGTTACAAAGGTTGGTTGATATGTGGGATGTAGATCAACAACACTTTGTGGTACGAGACCAAGTATTAACCTTGGAAATTGAGGATATTTACTTTCTGACAGGATTTTCTTGTTGTGGTGCCACTGTGGTCTTGGTAGGTGGCAAGAGGGGTGGTCAAGATCACGTGGATGACTATGTGGCCCGCTACTGTCACCTAGGTACACAAAAGAGCCGCAATAAGCATAGTCAGTGCGGGGAATCGGTTTGGGAGCCTTCTGCGGAAGGTTGCACGAGCGGTCATTTGTTATAATGACCATAGAGCTCCTCAAGATGACTAGTGTTCTTTAGTATGATGGAATTTTGGTGCATTTTACGTTGCGTATATATGGGCGGAAATCCCAATTTTGTTATGTTATACCAGTTTTGGATATTTTTTGGACACACTTTTTTATATATATAGACATATGGCTTTGTGATATTTGCTTATATATTTGTGATGAAATAGTTTATACAATGTATGTTTTAATGTATTTTTTTAAATGAAGTAGATGCCAATTCAACACAAAATTTGCTAGTGAGTTAGCTAAGGAATTGAATTGTCTTGGTATATGTTCATAAGTGAAAAAAATGATCATTCCAAGAGTTGTACCCTTAAATATTTCCAAAAAAGTATATGATGTCGAATATAATAGGTAGCGTTCAGGTGTGAAATGATGAGCTCAAAATCTAGGCATACTATCAGGTGACATATGCCCAAAGTAGATGCTTCGGTCAGAAGTTCAATGACGACAGTGTATTCTGCAACATTGTTCATTGCATGTCCTACATAGATGCCCCCAGAGATGACTATGTTGTTGGTGGGTGAAAGGATCACCCAAGCAACAAAAGCAATATTTCGAGAGGTGCGACTAGCTCCATCTGCATATCCATAATAGGGTAAGGGAAACGACGACATGTGAAGATCAAGCATTAAGTAGGATAAGCAGAGTGAAAAATACTATCACATACAAGGAAGACAAAAAAAACCATATTATACTATAATACATATGGTACAAAAGCACTAGATATCGCGAGGCTTATGCATAGTACATTTTCAAGTAGAACCTGTTACAGGGCTCCGAAAGAATATTGCCTTTGTAATAAACTAACACATAGCCTCCTTTTTGAAGAGTGTGTTTTACAATATAGGGGCCATGCCATAGTGGTTTGAATTTTCCTGCGCCTAGTTTATCATGGTATTGATCATAGACCAACATCAAGTCACCTTCTGAAAAAGTTTGAGGGTGAATTTTCTGATCATATTGTGACTTTACTCGCTTTTGGTGGGATTTGTTAACCATGATAGACTTGCAACATCACTCATCAAGGCGAGATAAGTATAATAGTCATTCTTCTTTAGCAGAGGTATGGAGAAAGAGTTCAACAACTAGATTAAGCGATGAAATTTTGCATTCAATGGGTAGTACTGCCTCTAATTCATACACAAGTTGAAAGGGTGTGAATCCTTTGGAAGTATTGGAAGAGGTTCGATATGCCCATAAGGATGAGAATAACATTATATGCCAATTATATTTGTGCTTTCTAATTATCCTTTGGATCATTGTTTTGAGTACCTTGTTAATGGACTCAACCTGACCATTTGCTTGTGGATAGCAAGGAGAAGAGTGCTCTTCATCAAAATGAAAAAGGGTAGATAACTCAGTCATCATGCTATTACAAAAATTTGATCCATGGTCGTTCAAAATAGACTTGGGTACACTGAATATATCTATAATATGATTGAATATGAATAATGTTGCATTTTTGGCATCATTAGTGTATGTGGGCATGGTTTCTGCTCATTTGGTGAAATAATCAATGACCACAATTATGTAATTATGACCGGCAGCAGAAGGGGGTTTACATGTGATAAAATCAATTCCCCATTTAGAAAAAGGGCCAACTACAAAAACGAGATGGAGGGGAGAAGGATGTGCGCGCATTTTCTTAGAAAATTTTTGGCACAAGTGGCATTTTTGGACTGCATTCATGCAATATTTAAATATTGTGGGCCAAAAATACCCTGCACATAAGATTTTCTAGGAAGTGGCTATCCTAGAAAGATGGTCGCCACATGCTCCTGAGTGGCAGTCATTAGGATTTTTTTTTTCTTCCAAGTGGATGACACATCGGCCTAACACCATATCTACCCCATGATGGAAAAGTGTATCACCAACGATGAGGTAGTGTCAGGATTGATGGTGTTAGTGATGACGATCATCTTTGAACATTTGAGGGTGGAAGCGTTAGGTTTGGAGATAAATGAGGATGTATCCATACCAAGGGTCAGAAGAGTCGATGACGAACAACGATTCATCGGGTAATGAATCTTGGAACATTGATTCATCAATGACTCGGGGAAGATCGGTCATTAATTCTGCAAAGACTAAGGATTTCTTGGATTTGGGGGTAGAGAAATTGAGGTCAAATTATTGTCATAAGACAATCCATTTCAAGTAGTGACCTCCTAATATTTGACGTGACAAGATATTTTGCATAGGATTGGCGTTAGATATAATGGTGGTAGTTTGAAGAAAAATGTAATGTCTTAATCGTTGGACAACAAACACTGTTGCGAGGGCCAACTTCTCGACATAAGGATAATGAAGTTCAGCGCCAACTAAGCCTTCACTGAGGTAATAAATAACATGTTCGTTATTTTCTTCATCAGTTTGGACTAAGACTATTTCGATAGTAGTACTAGATGTCGCAAGATACAAGATAAAATCTTGATTATAATTCAGGGGTTTCAATAGTGAAGTGGATGTAAGAATATGATTTGGTCGATCGAAATAACATTGATCTTGTTTGCCCCAAATGAATGGGACAGCCTTTTTAAGTAATCGCATGAAACCCTTAGTAATCTTTGTGTAGTTGACGACGAACTGTGTTAAGAAATTCTCTTTTCCTTGCATTATTACATATAGGCTAAAAAATCGACGAACTATTACGACGATTGTGATAAAATCAATTTTTTTGTCGAAAAAAATAAAAAAAAAAACGAAATTTTACTGTTTTGTTTTAAATTAGTCCCAATAACGTCGGATTTCCGATGTGTTCTAAGGTCGTCGGAAGTACGACGCCCAGTTTCGACACTTTAATATATCCATTTGTAGGTCAACATAACGGTCATTGACTTCGAAATGGTTAACCTTAATTTAGGGTTATAGTCATTGGAATTCTGACGATGACGAATCTATAAATTAGTTAATTCGAACCGAATTTCGACTAATTTGTTATAGTTGCGACATATTTTATGTGTTATAGCTCTACTAATCTTCGTTTTTATGTGAAGGTTTGCTTGTTGATTAAGAGATCGAACTGATCTTTGATCTACAGAGCTTAGTTTTGTGATCATTGTTCAAGGCGTGCAAGAGGATTTTAGACTTTGAAGTTTAGTTAAATGTTTTTTTCCTTTTGTCTCCTTTAATATTTTATAACCTTATATGTTTATGTATATTTTATGTTGTCTGTGAACATGCTAATTTTTCCATGCTTATATGTGACTTGATCTCTTGCCCTAGTTCTATTATATCATTTGATTATGTTACTTGGTTATGGTGAAGCTTTGAAGCTTAAGTGGTAAAATATATTGTATGGTTTGGTCTATTGCATTTCAAGAATCGAATAGATCTAGCACATCATCACTGAACTTTATAACATAATCATCTCAATATTTTGGTTGTGGTGAATAATGTGGAGATATTATGGACAAGGTGACAAGAGATGTTATTTCCCTTATGCTAAATGTAGGAGCACAAAAGTCAGAAGAATTTCAATACAAATAGTTGTAATACATTGCAGAACCCATGGGCACGTTGAAGGTGGACCGAACGAATATCGTCCCTTGGTAAATTATATATTCATTATTATATCTTTATATTGATTATATTTATAAAATTTTATATTGTTTAAATATTTCTTATGCAGTACACTAATTTTTCATGATTGTTTGTAATTATAAAGTCAGGCTGGCCCCCTAAGCATCTGAATGCACCAAGTACTAGCAGAAATGATGTTGTACTACAAGGTGCCGAGGAATTTGGAGTGTCGAATATTGAAGATCAATTTAATGATCCTATGAAATAAGATGTAATGTTATGAATTTTTATTTTATTGAATTTATTTTATGCTTCATCAATGTCGTGAAGGTATTAACAATGGGCTCCCATGAGGAAAGAAAAGTTATCCCTCTCAATTCATGAGGTTTCCCTACTATTAGGACCTAAAAATAGCTCATTTGTTTGATACAATGCATATCGGGAAGAATGTGACAGAAACATTATGGCGAATCATAGATGGTAGGAGGGATAAAGAAAAAGTCATCAAGATTTGTAGTGACATTCAGGAAGCCAATCATGCAATGCAAAGTGGGATCCAATCAAATAGCGACGGAGATCGAAATAGCCTTCCTTGGTTATTAACAGAGCAACAAAGCAATGATGTAAAAGAGGTCATTTGACGTGTGTTTGTCAGACTCTGTAGTGGATATCCAAAGAACTTGTATGTCGAATATCTGAAGAAAGATAATTGGATATTAAGTTCTAATCTTGCAATTTCAACGATGGATTTGGATATTAACTTTGAGGAGCCAAGGTAGTTCTTAAAAATGTTGATTTAAACCATCTATCAAAAGGTTTTTGGGTAGTTACCCTATTCTAGGAAGGATAACTAACATCTAACTAATTTTCCCCTTTATCTCCTTAA
>ML778022.1:76736-148039 GCA_009831015.1 Picea engelmannii | reverse complement strand
AGAGAAAAATTGATCCAATGTATGGTGTGAATAGTGTTTGAAATTTCTCTATTGTTGTCTTAATATTTTCAAGAATGAATGAATCTTGCTACGAGTGTATGTAGCTTTGAAATGATTGCATAATAATTTAAATCATTTTTCTTCGTGAGCTGGTGCAAGGTGTGCGCACAGTCCGCAAGGAGTGCGTTGATAGGGTATGTTTTGACTCGTAAAGCTCAGAAGAAATAGCACAAGACTTCCTTTGCAGGAAGTGTATAGCAACTACGGAAAGAGTGCACAATCATCGCAAGAACTCGAATCTTGTGTAAAGATCTGTTGCAAAGAGTGCATAGACCTGGAATCTGACGAAGAGTCGAGGTGACTCCATAAATAAGTCAAAGGACGAGAGTGGAAGAATGCTAGGAAGGAAAGAAAGGATTCTTTTAAAGAACCTTTGGATCTAAGTTTGACTAATTTCCCAGAAAAGAAAGAAGTGCTTGGGAGATCGAAATCTTTGGAGAGATCAAGCTCAGAAGGAGTAGCACTTTCCAAGAAGCACGAACGAGATCCAAGAAATGGACTCACAGGAAGGATAAAGGTCAAATCCTTTAAATCCTTTAGAAAATATTCTAAGTCTGAAGAAATATTTAGCTCAGAGGGAAGATCTGGACCATCTAATCAGCGTCCAGACAATGAGGACAAAGTGTAGAGGAGAAAAGATCTCAACCATTCAATCTGAGTGCAAACAGATTGTATCTGTCTGATCAAGGTAAAGTGCACTAACATTAAAGATTTGAACATACACAGGAGGAACAAGGTCATGAAATTATGAAATCATTGGACCCATCCATAACGAAAGGACACGTGGCGAGAGATCAACATTTCTCTCACTCGCAAAGTGGAAAGGTTAAAGAGCAGAGTTGTGAGGATTTGCAAAGTGCGGATTCACGAAAATATCACAGCCATCGATCATTCTGAAATCATCGAGACCATTTGTTTTCAAGGAGGACACATGGCAATAGATCATCATTTCGCTGACTCATGACTCGAAGGAGTCAAAGGTTGAGTTGCGAGAACTCATGAAACATGAAATCATAACATGATCTGAGCCATTGATCAAAGGGGAGATCTAGACCGTTGATCTAGCACCATCGCAATTTTGGCTATCAAGAGAACAGAGGCAAAGAGAATCCAAAGTCGAGAATCACAAAATCGTGAAAATATCACAGTCGTTGATCGAAGGATGGATTTGAACCGTAGATCTGGTTTTGTCGGGACTTTGCAACTCGAAAAATCAAAGGTAAGAGTTCGGGGAACTCTCGAAACCCGAAACTGTGAAGATTTGATCTGAGTCGTTGGTTCGAGAAGAGATATGGATCGTTGAGCGTCTAGGGAGATGACTCGTGAAGTGTGAACCCACGATATGAAAAATCACGAAACACAAAATCACAAAGTGCTCGAAAGATTGTCCCACAATCATAGCGAAGGGTCACATCGGTGAAGGGGAATAGAGGGGCTAGCATGTTCTAGGCTCCTGTCAAGATTTCGGAAGTCGGGAGAATCGGAGTGACTCATATGTAAAGGTTCGATATGCGGAGTCGCGACGCACCTTTCGATTAGGCGACTGGTCATAGCCTTAGTCACATAAAGGGAGGGGCTTAACCAGGTGAGTTAGCGTCTAAACATGCTGAAGCTAAAAGGCGTTAAGGATAAAGCCACGGGTTTCGTATAACCTATGCTTTAAGGGAAAGACGACCTGTTAAGTGGATTTGAGGTTCTTGAGGGCCAAGGAGTAAATCAGACTCAGTTTCTTGATCGATTCTAGACCGGGAAGTCACATAGTCCTTAGAAGAGAAGGGGGGGTCTGCATCAAGTGGTATCAAAGCTGATTTTCATCTGTAGATTTTAGGCGAAGGAGAAAAATAACTCGAAGTTGTACTCTGTGTGTAAGAGACAGTCAACACAATGCCTCCAAGGAGACGAGGGGAGCCACCTTTAGCCAATCACGTTGTAGAAAGAGAGACGCGAGAACTTTGTGCAAGGTTAGAAGCGATGGAAGCAACACAGAGAAGAGAAACTGATATTGGAGATGTCAGTGTTGCAGAGAGCGAAGATTTAGAAGCCGAAGAAGTTGCAGGGGAACACATTGCAGAAGAACGCTTACTAAGAGCAGTTGTTAGATTGGGAACTAGAGCCAAGATAGAGGTCCCAATGTATGAAGGAAATTTGGATGTTGAAGAGTTGTTGGATTGGATAAGGTCCATGGAAAAATATTTCGATTATGAAGATGTCGATGGGGAGAAAGGGGTGAGACATGCTATCACTGGGCTTAAAGGACATGCAACACTGCGGTGGGATGAACTGCAGGCTGAGAGGAGAAGTAGAGGCAAACAAAAGATAAAGAATTGGGATAGAATGGTGGCCAAGCTGAAGGCTACATTCATGCCCAAAGATTATCAGATCAATCTGTTCAGGAAGCTGCAAAACCTAATATAGAAGGGTATGACAGTCAAAGAATACATAGAAGATTTCTACAAGCTGAACATCAGAGTTCGACAAAGAGAGTGGGACGAAGAAAAATTTGCGAGGTATATGAATGGCTTGAGGTACGAAATCTAGGATGAGCTCAGCATGATGTCTGTAAGGAAAGTGGAGGATGCTTATTAGTTTGTGCTAAAGGCAGAAGATAAATTGGCCATAAAACAAAGCCAACGAGGTAGAGGTAAAATCCCAGCACCGAACAAAGGCAAGGAATTTTCCCATGACAAGGTGCATAATTCCAAAGACGAGGCTAGAACTCCACACAGTCACTCAGAAAGAGGAGAAAGTTCTTAAGGGAGACATGGTGGTGGAAGAAACTCTTCTAGAGGAAGAGTAAAAGGAGGAATATGATGTTATGCATGTGGAAAGACAGGGCACATGTCTTGGGAATTCCCCGAGAAAAAGAAAGGAGGAGAAGCTCACATTTTAGAAGAACAGAGAGAGAATGTTGAAGCAGAGGGAGCAGAGGATGGAACATCCCTGATGATGAGAAAGGTTCTCTTAAAACCATAGGCAAAAGTTAAAAATTCGGTACAGAGGAACAGTCTCTTTAGGACAGCTTGCAAGACTAAAGACAAAGTATGCAAGGTGATAATTGACAGTGGGAGCACTGATAACTTAGTATCCACAGAGATGGTGGAGAAATTGGAGCTAGAGACAAATGCACACCCAAAGCCATATAAAGTCTCATGGTTGCAAAAAGGACACCAGGTAATGGTTACTAAACAATGCTTGGTTGAATTTAAAATAGGGGGATATAGAGATGAAATTGTGTGTGATGTAATTCCCATGGATGTATGCCATATTTTGCTGGGAAGACCATGGCAGTTTGATAGGAATTTCATTCATGATGCGAGGAATAATACATACACCTTGGAGAAGAATGGTAGAACACATGTTGTTGCTAATAGAGGAGAAGAAAGTGAAAGGGGAAGCCAACACAAGCATACTCCTCATGAGTGGGAAGGAACTCCTGAAAGAAGTAAAAAAATAATAGGAGATGCAGTTTGTTGTGGTGATGAGGTATCCTTACAAGTAATTCAATGGATGATTTGCCTGAAGAAGTTCAGGAATTATTGGATAATTTTGCTGACATAGTGGTGGATGAGCTGCCTAACTCATTTCCACCCATCAGAAGTATCAGTCATTATATCGATTTGATACCAGGAGAAATTTTGTCGAACAAAGCAGCATACAGACTAACACCTCGAGAGAATGAGGAGGTGAATAACCAAGTCCAGGAATTGTTAGACAAGGGTTTGGTCAGAGAGATCTTGAGTCCATGCGCAGTGACAACTGTGTTGAGTCCAAATAAAGATGGAGGATGGAGAATGTGTACATACTCGAGATCCATCAACAAGATCACTATTAGGTATAGATTCCCTTTTCCAAGAATAGATGATTTGATGGACTGTTTAAGCGGGGCAAATTTCTTTTCTAAGATAGATTTGAAAAGTGGATATCAGCAAATCAAAATGAGGGAAGGTGATGAGTGGAAGACAACATTTAAAACAAATGAAGGTTTGTATGAGTGTCTTGTTATTCCATTTGGCTTAACCAATGCCCCAAGTACTTTTATGAGGTTGATGAATGAAATACTAAAAGATTTCATTGGCAAGTTCGTCGTTATGTATCTAGATGATATACTAATCTTTAGAAAGACTAAGGAGGAGCATTTGAGGCACTTGACATTAGTGATGAGGAGACTACAATAGGAGAAGGTGTTGATAAACCTGAAGAAGTCCTCTTGTATGAAGACAAAACTCATTTACTTGGGTTTTGTGATCTCTTCAAACGAACTGAAGATGGATCCAGAGAAGGTGAAAGCAATCAAAGAATGGTTGTCACTGAGGAGCATGTTTGAGGTAAGAAGCTTCCAAGGATTAGCGAGTTTCTATAGGAAGTGTTGTTCTTGAGTTTATACTTTAACGCTCTAAAGTATGTTGTCAAGGCATCTGAAAAGACAGAGGGAACTGACGATAGGAAAAGATATGATAAAAATATGAGGGCTATAGTTGGTTCCTCAACTGTCTCTGTCGAAATTCCCAGTTTTCCTGGATACTGATATCTCTCTCAATTGCCACCCATGAATGTTCTAACTCAACCTGGTTATTTGCTATTTGTAAGATAGTGTTAAATAAATTTAGAGCGATGTTGGTTTGATCTGAAAGGTCGGGCTCGATATTAGGCTTCCTTGCAACTGGTACTGTGATGAAGGGTAAAATTAAAGAAGATAAAGTGCTTGTGTTTTCTTTTTAGGCTTGTTATCTCTATTCCACAATGTAACGAGAATGATGTCAACACCCAAATAAATAGGATGACTAAATTGTAGGCCTTTTCTTGTATCTGAGTTAAATTTTAAGGAAAAGAAACATGTAGGATATGAAGAAAAACATAAAGCTATTAGCAAAGTGAGGCATCAATTTCAGATGAATCTCACATAGTAACAAAAGACTACCAAATGAGAAAAATATTAATGAAGCATATGATGTTGAAATCTAAACATCTGCAGGTCTTGTATCTGTTGATAATGGATACAGAGGAAAAAATGTAAATGATTTAAATAACAAGAATAATAATTTCCACAGTAGAGGTTTTACTAAATTGTAGCCAAGCATTCATCAATTAAACATATGAAAGAAAGATGAAATGACAGGGAAAAACATAACTCAAAGGTGACAAGATCTGGAATCTTCAATCTACATTTCTATTAATTTAGAGTCTCTTCAAAATTACTTCGTCAAAAATGCTTTTTTTAGAGAGATAAAAAATCCCTCTTTTAGTCTTCATTCCTTGTATTTATACAAGGTCATCAATACTTGATAGTTAGCAGTCTCTTACTTTTCTGGAGAAAAATAGTTACAAAACTGCAACCTTAACCATTGCATGATTAACTTTTGTTATCTATCATTTCAATAGTATGAGTTTTCAAAGGATACTTCATTGTTTAGTTGAAGTCTCTCCCTCCTTTGATGCTATACATTCAATACATTTCTCTAGAAAATGAACAAAATTTTTAGGGGGTGTCGGAAGATCCCTAGTCTCAAACAGATAAAATTTCTTTGTATATTTGGGAACTGGTCTTCAAAACCTTTATCGAAAAACCCGATCACTTGCAACTTTAAATTGGGTTGTACCAACCATCTGTCTATTAGGCTGGCATTGATTTCCTTCAACTGTAAAATTTCCGCCTGAATCTCCTTCAAACCTTCTTTGTAGTCCCACTGTTGTTTATCTGCCCCAGTGACTCGGAGAAATCATTTATTTCAATACCTAATGCTTTCTTATCCAAAGAATCAAAGATTCCTTCACAATCGTCCTTGATTTCTTTAACTATCTTATTGCTCTCAGATATATTTTCTTCCCATACCTTGATCATGGTGTCTCCTTTTATCTGTTCTGTGACAGAAATATTTATATTTTTTGCCATCTCTTTGTTCCCTGAACATGCAACCGCTTTCTGGAAAGTATTCCTTGTTGCTTTAGCTTCCTTTTCTAGTAAAATAATATTATCAAGAGATTTTCTTACCTCTTGAAAATAATGTTGGATGATCTCTATTTTGGATATCAATTGTTGTTGTTCAGATTCTATCTTTGTATGGGATTCTAATGAGAGGGTTTGAAAAGCCTTTAATTCCATGACCCGGCCTTCTGTCAAACTCAATTTAGCTTGTAACTGTTTAACAAGCTCCCTTTGTTGAGTAACCTTTACCTGACTTGCTTGTATCCTCTGGTTCATTTCATCCAGGCTAGTTTTGAGTGATTGTATTTCTTTCCTTTCAACAACTATGTCTTGCTCTAGACTTTTATTCACCTCTTCTCTAATGTTTTTCTCATCATTCTTCAACTGATCCTACAATCGAGCTATCATGTGGTTACTCTCCTTTATCCTTGTTCTCATGCTCTCCATAGTAAAAATGTTTGTTGTTTCCATGGCTCCCATGGATCCTGCTACCTCTGTAGAGAAATCCTCCTCTTCCAGTTTATGTCCATCTATCAAGACCCTATGCTTATTCACCATACCCCCTTCTCTCATATGCATTTCTTGCCTTACAATAGCCTTCCTCTTCTTGCTGAAAAAATAATCAGAAGGAGGGATTTCATCTCTGGAAATAGGGGTGAGGTCACCAACATATATATATCCCATCTATGGGAGTCCAAAGGTGGATTGTAAAGGAGTTAAGGAAGTTATGGGACTTCCTAGCTCTGTAGACCTTTTTTCTCCCATAGCCTCAGGTATAATGATATCAACAGCGGGTGATGAAGGAGGAGTGCACTTACTGGACTCGAGAGGTGTCCTGGGCCTCCTCTCTGCTTCTGTCTCTGGATTTTATGTTTGTAAGGCCTCTTCATTTTGTGAATATCCTTCAGTATCCTAAGGAAATTCTTCAAGATTGACTTTATCTTGTGTTTCTTGTCCGAAACCTGGAGGAGTATCTTCTTGTTCCCGAGGAGGGGTAATTGTTTCATCTTGCAGCACTTTGGGCAGTATGCTCTATCTTTGTTTCTGGAAGGTCTGAAAACTAGCTTGCAATTCGAATGGAAGTGTCTGTACTCTTTCTAACACCTCCTCATAGGTCTTAGTCCCTTTGAACAGGTCGTCACAAGGGGACTTCTCGTGTTCATAAGCCTTCATATTACAGTGGGCCATGTGTTTTCCCACCAAATGGTAAGGATCGTGCTTTTTGTTCTCAAGGTTTACCAATTTAACCTCCTCTAGTGCTGCCACTTCAACTTTGGAATGACCTAAGTTGAGCAATGAAAAATTCCCAATCAGAATGGGAAAATTTGGCCAAAATTTCTTTTGAGCCACTTTTAGTTCTATCCCAATTCCACCTGTTACTATTTGATGAGCTACCTCCCTACACACCAGTCTGTCAAGGAGGAATTTCGGGAGGGCGTGTGGAGGAATTGAACACCTGAAAACTTTGATGTATGAAAAATTCTCCTCTATGAACCAGTCATCAACTGCCCTGAGGTTTCCTATGACCGACTCTGAAATGTGGGGAGGTGCACAATCGTACAACATCTGATGTAGTGGTATCATCATGAGATGACAAATTTCATAGAACGAGTCCTTGACGTTTTCTTCCCAAATTTTAGAATGATATGCGTGAATTGGCTCTGGGTAAGTCAGATTCATCCAATTCATCAAAGGGAAAGGAGTCGAGAAGCATATAGAATCCATGATGTATGCTAACATATAAAAGGCTATTGGTCGGCCTTTTGATCTTGCAGTCTGATAGTCCATGACCTCCTTCACCATGTTATCGGATAAAATTTTATTCCAATTGAAGTTGTAACCTTCAACTGCCTCGTGCAAAAGAGGTACCCATTCTACAGGGAAATGGGTGGGACTTTTCTTACCAAAACATCTCCATAACATCATAGCCACATAAATCATATACTCATTCAATGAGGATGTGGCGTAAATACCATGGGTTGCAGCCCTAAATTTTTCCTCATTTCTCCACCAATCCTTGATTAAGTCAGGATACGTTTGGTCTGACTCAAAACATTCCTTCCTTTGAAAATTACTCACAAAATCTTTATTATAAACATACTTGGGACTGGGAGACAATTTATACATTACTTGTAAATGTCCCAGTCTGAAAGAGTCGATGACAACCCCTCGGTTGTCCAGAATGCTCCTTGTCTGTACATCAGTTCGCTCTAAGGCCCAAATGATCATGTCATTATACGTCGTAAGTCGCGTCCATGTAGCTATTTTGTGGAGCTCAGACTCTGCTATATCTCGAAGCTTATTGTCGGCATCATGAGGGAAATTTTTAATTTCATAATCCAGATTCTTGAAAATCTACCTCTAGGATTTTATGGAATCGATGGCATGTGGTGTTGTATCAGATATAACGTCTCCATTTGGACTCGATCTTTCTGCATTATCTTCGCTTTTCTTGGATGCCTTCTTAGGTGCCATGATACCTGTGCCAGATCATAAACCTGTTTACAGAGGAAATGTGTATAAAACCAGGTAAACATGACTCGTTGTAGATGCAAAGAATAACTATGAAGTTTGAAATATAAGACTTTATTAACCTTCAATTTTGCGTTATAACGGGTGTACAGATGCAGACAACGAAAAATTAATGCTTTTAAATGGAAAGATATGCCTGGAGATATGCTTTCGTGTCGAAAAAATCTTCATTTATTCGTTATTAATGTTGTCGTATATCGGTGATTTCGGGACTGGCGTTTCAAAAATCATCGCTTTCCTCAATTCCCGAAATGCGAAAGGCGGTTTAATTATCACTAATATTGTTTTAAAAACAAATTAACCTTAATCTTAAACCTTGTTTAGGGAAAACGTGATTTCGCGTTTCGGGACTTCGAAGATCCTAGCGTCAGGGGGTAAGTCATAAGCCATCCCCAGATCGTGAAATTGTGATGAGATTAGTGAGGCGCTAAGACATGTATTAGGGCTTTAATTAATCCAAGTTAATAATTAATTATCATTTTAACATTTTCGGAAAAGTGAGGATCGGGAGTTTGACAGTTGAGAGTTCAAAAGTGTTTCGGTAGAAGGAAAAACCTGAATCGCGAAAGATTAATGGAATGATAATTATGTTTAGGAACTTAATTAATTACGGGTTTACAGAGCGCTTTGTGGAAAGCGACGGAAAATGTAACCTTTATTTCTTTCCCCTTTAAATTTTTTTAATAAGCTAAACATTTTTGGGATTTCGGCACCGGGAAAATAAGATGGTTGAAGATTATACTTCGAGAAAAACTGAATCTTGAAAAAAAAAAAAGGAACAGAAAGCTCATATTTCCCCTTTTTGGACTAAGGGCACCTCCACGACTTAGGAAAAGATGAAGCTTTAGTTTTCAAAGATAGGAAAAAAATAAACTTCATGTCAACATGAATTTCATCAGAGATTTCAATGGAATTTGTGCACCAATGATGGATACAGTGAAGAAGAGGCAGAATTATTTTAAATGGACAGAGGAGGCCCAGAAGAGCTTCAATACACTGAAGGAGAAAGTAACGAAGCGACCAATTTTGGTCTTGCCAAATTTTGAGAAGACATTTCAGGTAAGGTGTGATGCAAGTGGTGTTGCAATTGGAGGAGTTTTGAGCCAAAACAATAGACCTATTTCTTTCTTCAACGAGAATTTGAATGAGACTAATAGAAAACACTCCACCTATGACAAGGAGTTTTATTCCATAATCCAAGCCCTGAAGAAATGGAGACATTACCTTGTCCCACAAAAAATTGTCTTCTATAGCGATAACCAAGCTTTACAATTCATAACCAGACAGGAAAAATTGAATCAGAGGCATGCGAAGTGGTTTGAGTATATGAAGAATTTTACTTTTGTCATAAAACATATCGTTGGGAATGCTAACAAATTTGTTGATGCATTGAGCAAGAGATGTTTGACTCTGCAGGAATTTCAGGTAAAGACCTTAGGGTTTGAACACCTTGAGGAAATGTAAAGTGATGATCCAGACTTCAAGGAAGCATATGAAGCATGCATGAATCCTGTGCCAAGAGATAGGAACCAGTGGATGGAGTATATGATTCAAGAGGGATTTTTTTTCAAGGGAAATCAATTGTGCATACCAAAATGCTCAATGAGGGATAACCTTTTGAAGGAAAAACATAGTGGAGGATTGGCTGGACATTTCGGCCATGATAAGACATTTGCGCAGTTGAGTAGTTCATATTATTGGCTAGGTATGAGAATAGATGTAATAAAATTTGTGAACAGATGCAGAATCTACCAACATGCAAAAGGTAAAAGACATAACATTATATTGTATCAACCATTGCCCATACCAGAGAGGCCTTGGGATGCAATAAGCACGGATTTTGTGTTGGAACTGCCAAGAACACAAAGAGGATGTGATTCCATATTTGTGGTGGTGGATAGATTTTCCAATATGGCAGACTTTATCCCATGTCAAAAGACCAGTGATGCAACACATGTTGCAAACCTGTTTTTCAAGGAATTTGTGAGACTTCACGGCCTACCCAAAAGCATTGTCTCGGACAAAGACACAAAATTTGTTGGTCATTTTTGGAGAACATTGTGGAAGAAGTTGGGGACATATTTTTCCTTCATCTTAGCTTATCACCCTCGGACATATGGGAAGACTGAGGTGGTAAACAGAAGTTTGGGAAACCTATTGAGGAGTCTGGTCACTGAGCACCATAATCAATGGGATCAGATTCTGCCACAAGAAGAATTTGCATACAACAACTCACCAAATAGGAGCACTGGGAAGAGCCTGTTCCAAATATTGGATGGAATGCAACCCAGGGGAGTATCTGAGGGAATAGAGTGAGATGAGAAGCGCTGGAGCAGAATATTTTTCTATAGAAATGCATAAGCTCCATAGCCAGATCAGGGGGTAGTTGTAGAATTCTAGCCAAGAGTACAAACACAGAGTTGATCAACATTGCAAAGAACTCCAATTTGAAATAGGAGATCAGTTTCCAGCACATCTTAGGAAGGAAAGGTTCCCTAGGGGGACATATAACAAGCTAAAGATGAAGAATATATGACCATGTAAGATCTTGAGGAAGTTTGATGCCAACGCCTATGAGATTGAGATGAAAGATGATGTGGACATATCATCCATATTCAACGTCTCAAACCTATATCCTTATAGGAAGGATGACATAGAGGGATCAATAGATAAAGGGAAGATTCAGTGGGAGAAACAAATGCCTATAGAAAAAAAAACCACAGATGGAAAACATCGTTGATCTAAGGATTAGTAAGAATACCAAGAGGAAGACCTATTTTGAATATTTGGTCAAGTGGAAGGGACACCCAATAGAAGATTCCAGTTGGGAAAGTGAAGTTGATATCCAGAAGCATGGAAAGTTGGTACAGGAGCTCATGGACAGGAGTCCATGATTTTTTGTCCAGAGGGAGTATGATGCAAGAGCATCATCAGCAAGTACACATGGAAGAATAACTCAGTGCCTGAGAGCCAATCCAGAGTCTCGAACGCTAGCCACAACTGCAAATATTTTGAAGCGATAGAAAACAAAAGAGGAAAGATCACACACGTGGAGACAAAATGAGCACGCATGACTTGGGAGATTAACCCTAGTCTCAATGTAACCACAATTAGATAGAATTTAGTTTGTTTCTTTTGTATAAAGAGAGATTTTGTACGCCCAAAAGAGGGGTTACGAGAATTATGAGCAAGTAGGAATCTCAGAGTAGTAGTTGTTTCTTTGATTTTAGCTGTAACCATTTTCTTGATTTTGAATGAAGATAACAGAGAAAAATTGATCCAATGTATGGTGTGAATAGTGTTTGAAATTTCTCTGTTGTTGTCTTAATATTTTCAAGAATGAATGAATCTTGCTATGAGTGTATGTAGCTTTGAAATGCTTGCATAAGAATTTAAATTGTTTTTCTTCATGATTCGGTGCAAGGTGTGCACACAATTTGCAAGGAGTGCATTGATAGGGTCTGTTTCRACTTGTAAATCTCAGAAGAAATAGCGTAAGACTTTCTTTGCAGGAAGTGTATAGCGACTGCCGCAAGGATTGCACAGTCGTCGCAAGAACTCGAATCTTGTGTAAAGATCTGTTGCAAAGAGTGCACAGACCTGGAATCCGACGAAGAGTCGATGTGACTCCATAAATAAGTCGAAGGATGAGAGTGGAAGAATGCCAGGAAGGGGAGAAAGGATTCTTTTCAAGAACCTTTGGATCTGAGTTTGACGAATTTCCCAGAAAATCAAGAAGTGCTTGGGAGATCGAAATATTTGGAGAGATCAAGCTCAGGAGGAGTAGCACTTTCCAAGAAGAGAGAACAAGATCCAAGAAATGGACTCGCGGGAAAGATAAAGGTCAAAGCCTTTAAATCCTTTCCAAAATATTCTAAGTCTGACGAGAGCTTTAGCTCAGAGGGAAGATATGGACCATCCGATCAATGTCCAGACAATGAGGAGCAAGTGTATAGGAGGAAAGATCTTAATCGTTCGATCTGAGCGCAAACGGATCATAGTCGTCTGATAAAGGTAAAGTGAACTAACATTAAATATTTGAACATAAACAGGAGGAACAAGGTCACGAAATTCCAAAATCATCGGAACCGTCCATCATGATAGGACATGTGGCAAGAGATCAACATTTCACTAACTCGCAGAGTGGAAAGGTCAAAGAGCAGAGTTGTGAGGATTCACGAAGTGTGAATTCGAGAAAATATCATAGCCGTTAATCATTCCGAAATTATCAAGATCGTCCATTGTCAATGAGGACACATGACGAGAGATCATCATTTCTCTAACTCGTGACTCGAAGGAGTGAAAGGTTGAGTCGTGAGAACTCGTGAAACGTGAAATCGTGACATGATCTGAGTCATTGATCAAAGGGGAGATCTGGATCGTTGATCCAGCGCCATTTCAATTTTGGCTATCGTAAGAATGAAGGTAAGGAGACTCCAAAGTTGTGAATTGTGAAATCGCGAAAAGATCACAGTCGTTGATCGAAGGATGGATTTGAACCATAGATCTGGTTTTGTCGGGACTTCGCAACTCGGGAAATCAAAGGTAAGTGTTCGAGGAACTCTCGAAACCCGAAGCTGCGAAGATTTGATCTGAGTCGTCAGTTAGAGAAGATATCTTGACCATTGAGCATCTAGGGAGACGACTCATGAAGTGTGAACCCACGAAATTTGAAATCGCGAAGTGCTTGAAAGATTGGCCCACGATCATAGCGAAGGGTCACATCGGTGAAGGGGAATAGAGGGGCTAGCATGCACTAGGATCCTATCAGGATTTCAGAAGTCGGGAGAGTCGGAGTGACTCATATGCAAAGGCCCAATACGTGGAGTCACGATGCGCCTTTTGATTAGGCGACTGGTCACAACCTTAGTCACATAAAGGGAGGGGCTTAACTAGGAGAGTTAGCGTCTAAACACGTTGAAGCTAAAAGTCGTTAAGGAGAAAGCCGAGTGTTCCATATAACCTGTGCTTTAAGGGAAAGAGGGCATGTTAAGTGATTTGAGGTTCTTGAGGGCCAGAGAGTCAATCAGACTCAATTTCTTGATCGATCCTAGACTGCGAGGTCGCGCAGTCCTTAGGAGAGAAGGGGGTTCTACATCATTTACCCTCGCTAGGGCTTAACAAGAAGAAGATAAATATTTGTTATTAGGGTTTCCTCATTGTTGGTGTGCTCTTGTGAATATAGCTTGTTCATGGTTGTATTGGAATATTGGAAAGATTCTCTCTAAGAAAAGTTGGTTGAGTTTTTCCCCATTTGGGGTTTTCCCAGGATAAATCTTTGTGTCCTCTTGTGTTTGTTTATCTATTGCTTATGTATTTCAGTATATGATTATTGAATGTTAAAAGAAGACAAAATACTATGGTAAATATAATGTTAATGAAACTAATGAAAATATATGCATGATGCAAGTGATGGCCACAAAAAGTACACCGTGGATCCATTAGGAAACAAACATGACTCGATCCATGGCCACGAAAGTATACACTGTGGATCCATGAAATATGCAAGTGAAAACATAGCCACAACCAAGTACAAATGTGGATCTATGTGATGTCACACAAAGATGCAGTGAGAAACATGTGAAATGATATAAAATAATCTCCATCCCATCTTGGGAAAGAGTGTCATCTAACAGGAGGGTGATCTTTCCCAAGGTCTTCGTCCTTAATCCAGATGGTATGAATCTACAACATGCGAATAAATGAGCTGGTCCGTCGAACATGGTAGAAACCGTCTAATTACTGATAATTAATGTATACCATTAACAAACGCAAGGGAGTCCACCGATGATTATGATGGAACACAAGATACTGAGTACAATCTATGAAGTGTGAATAAAGGAGTTGACGTCGAACACTCGTAGATTCATTCGACATGAGCCAATGATGTAAACCCATTTTCAAAATTCAAGGAGACATGCCACTAATGTCTGCAAGTTCTAGGGTACTAAATGGTTTCTAGATTTCAATCTTGGATAATGAGCTAAAGTCAACATGATGAAATCCATCGAAGGATGGCCTTGAGGTATCCCCCATCAATCGACTCAAAATAGGAAAAGATGGATGACGTGAAAATGATAATTAAGGATCATGATTGACACAGGGATGGCAGTGAAAAAAATGCATAAAGGGATGGAAGGTGACTAACGTATGTATGGATTCCCTTGAACAAGTATGCACGACAAATGGCTTGACTTGGAAGCATCAACTCAAGTGAAGAACATAATAATTGTTCATGGACTGGTGAGAAGAATGTGACACAATGATGAGAATGGTGGTCAAATGAGAGAAAATGGATAACCCGAATGTTGTATTAAGTGATAAAACAAGTGTGTTTTTCAATAGCGACACAAAGTAATGACAACTACTAATTTATGAAGACAAGAATATGGAAAAACCCTCTAAAAATTCCCCACCATGATCGGTGAGTAACTCTTTATAGTTTTACGAGCTAGAGGAGGATAACAGATGCTCGTTATAGCTCATATCACGATGAGTCCCTCGACATATTATTAACTAACTAGAGGAAGGATGGGTTCAATCCCATGAATTGGTCCTTCGATGTAAATTTTAACGAGTCCAAAGAAGGAAAATGCGAAGGCCTTTTCTTATTTAGAGATTTTAAAAAGGTCATAAAGAAAACTCTATATACTTACCTGTGGATTTTTCTCGAGCCCAGGTAGGTTTGTGCTCACCAGTGTTTTCAGTTTTAGGAACTCTGAAAAACTTAAAGAAGACTACAGGGGGGTACTTTTATTGTAAATTTTAGTCTCCTGGGCCCGAAAAAGTTTAAAACAATGAGAAGGAGAACTCTCCTAACCACAAGGGATAGGGTGTTCCTTTTTCATAAATAATTCGTCTATCCTGAAAAAGGGCTAAACTTATACCAGGTGGACGTCTTTTCAAATCCATGATACGAGCGTGAAAATACAAGCATACTCAACGATCTTTTTCTTTTTTAAGGAGTCAAAAAAGAGCTTAAAAGAGACTCCATAGAATGGTTCCATAGCTTATGTTGATAGTGTTCCTAACATAAATAAGGGTAGTATATGGTTCCATGAGAAAATAAAATGATAAATATCCACAAATGAAGAAAAAGATCTTTTTATAGTGTGAATAGGGTTAAGATGAAGCTATATGTGGTTAAAAAATAGTGTTTTTACCTCATTTTACCCATTTACCTTGGTGAAAATTTTGAGAGCCCTTTTCTTGTGCAAATTTGGAGCAGTGATTGCAGAGCGTGAAACCACAGATCATGTATCTTTCAGCCAAAAAACAATAGGTTGGACCTTATCTTACAAAACCCACCTTGTATTTTTGTATTTTATGCATTTATTTATTAATGGCAAAACTCGAAATTTTTGAGTCTGCGCGGTCACGAATGGCCTCCTTGCAGAAACCGAATGGTTCGGTCGCTCTGTGTGAAGAAGGAAATAATTATTGGTCACATCCATGATAGAGTTGAGGGTAGATCGGCCATTATGGTCATGACCGACTGCATTGTCGACCAAAAGAGGTCACGACCGGTCACCCTGTCTGCTCAATAAAGTCGTGAACGAGTGTATTTTTGGCATTGTTTTGAAAAAAAATTGATGAGTATTGTATATGAATGTGTTCTAAAAAAAAGCGGTGTTTGTGGCAGGTGTGAGCAACGATGTTGGAGTGGAGAGAATGTGAACATGAAGAGAATGATAATGTTGTGTTAGATGATCCTCCCACTTTAAATTCTTTAAGGAACTGTGGGTTACTAAAATTCTTCCTATGTTAGAACATGTGAGCTCAGTCAGTCATGTTACAAAGGTTGGTTGATATGTGGGATGCAAATCAACAACACTTTGTGGTACGAGACCAAGTATTAACCTTGGAGATTGAGGATATTTACTTTCTGACGGGATTGTCTCATCGTGGTGCCATTGTGGTCTTGGTAGGTGGCAAGAGGGGTGGTGGAGATCGTGTGGATGACTATGTGGCCCGCTACTGTCACCTGGGTACACAAAAGAGCCGCAATAAGCTGCCAATTATCTAGGTAGTGGACTTGACCCTACATACTATTTTATTCACCATTACACGGGTGGCAAGGAGTACTAGACCGCACTTGGCTTCGAGGAGCAAATAATATTATGTAGTGATGAGTTTTTCCCCTACAGTATATAACTGGTGTGTTGCAATGTTGGTAAATATGAAGGACCATTTGACCAAGTGCAGGTTGGGTCGACAAAAGTAATTTTTTTATGGATCCATTTTGTTATCTTTCTTTTTCAATTGGGTGCCTTCATTACGACCATGGGATGTGGTGGCAGATGGTAGTTATAGAGATCCAATTATGAAGAAATGGACAGATCTGTTGTCCTAACTCAAGGGGGGGCACACAAATCTAGTTTGGCACCAATTTTTTTCGATATTGGGATCGCCAGATAGTGGTGATAGATGATTATGCATATGATGGTGTGGATTACCGTGACGATCCTGATATGGTTCTCCCCGAGGGGGAAATATTTATTGATGAGTTCGGTAAGAAAGATAAAAAATTTAGTATATATATTTTTGTTTTGTATTTTTAATGTTTTTGTGATTTTATGATATATAAATGTTTTTGTGTGTAACATAACAAATAATTTGTGATGGACAGATTGTGCGCCAGTGCGTCCAACAGGTATGTCACCACTGACTAGGCAAGGTGACAGATCAGGATTGGTAGAGTACCACATGGTGGGAGAGTTGATGCAGAGCTCTTAGAGGATCTCGAGGAGAACCTCGAGCATTTGACTATAGGCATTCTGGTGCCACATATGGATGATATACCTCTGCGTATGAAGATGAGTGTAGTCAATGTGGGGAATCGGTTTGGGAGCCTTCTGCGGAAGGTCATGCGAGCGGTCATTTTTTATAATGACCATAGAGCTCCTCGAGATGAATAGTGTTCTTTAGTATGATGGAATTTTGGTGCATTTCATGTTGTGGATATATGGGTAGAAATCCCAATTTTTTTTCTGTTATAGCAGTTTTGGATATTTTTTGGACACTCTTTTTTATATATATGGACATATGGCTTTGTGATCTCTGCTTATATATATGTGATGAAATAATTTATACAATGTATGCTTTAATGTAATTTTTTTTAATGAAGTAGATGTCAATTCAACACAAAATTTGCTAGTGAGTTAGCTAAGGAATTGAATTGTCTTGGTATATGTTCATAAGTGACAAAAAAATGATCGTTCCAAGAGTTGTACCCTTAAATATTTCCAAAAAAGGATAGGATGTCAAATAGAATAGGTTGCGTTGAGGTGTGAAATGAAGAGCTCATAATCTAGGCATACTATCAGGTGACATATGCCCAAAGTAGATGCTTCAAGCATAAGTTCAATGAAGGCACTGTATTCTACAACATTGTTCATTGCATGTCCTAGATAGATGCCCCTAGAGATGACTATGTCATTGGTGGGTGAAAGGATCACCCAAGCAGTAAAAGTAATATTATGGGAGGTGTGACTAGCTCCATCTGCATATCCATAATAGGGTAAGGGAAACAATGACATCTATAGCTCAAGCATTAAGTAGGATAAGCGGAGTGAAAAAGACTATCACATACAAGGAAGACAAAAAAAACCATATCATACTATAATACATATTGTACAAAAGCACTAGATAGTGTGAGGCTTATACATAGTACATTTTCAAGTAGAACCTGTTACGAGGCTCCAAAAGAATATTACCTTCGTAATCAACTAACTCATAGGATCCTTTTTGAAGAGTGTGTTTTATAATATAGGGGCCATGCCACACTGGTTCGAATTTTCCTGCGCCCAGTTTATCATGGTCTTGATCGTAGACCAACATCAAGTCACCTTCTGAAAAAGTTTGAGGGCAAATTTTCTGATCATATTGTGACTTTACTCGCTTTTGGTGGGATTCGTTAACCATGATGGCCTTGCAACGTCGCTCATCAAGGAGAGATAATTATAATAATCATTCTTCTTTAGCAAAGGTATGAGGAAAGAGTTCGACAACTAGATTAAGCAAGGAAATTTCGCATTCAATGGGTAGTACTGCCTCTAATCCATACACAAGTTGAAAGGGTGTGAAGCCTGTGGAAGTCTTGGCAGAGGTTTGATATGCCCATAAGGATGAGAATAACATTACATGCCAATTGGATTTGTTCTTTCCAATTATCCTTTGGACCATTGTTTTGAGTACCTTGTTAATGGACTCAACCTGGCCATTTTCTTGTGGATAGTAAGGAGAAGAGTTCTCTTGGTCAAAATGAAAAAGGGTAAATAACTCATTCATCATGCTATTACAAAAAATTGATCCATGATCGTTCAAAATAGACTTGGGTACACTGAATCTAGCTATAATATGATTGAATACGAACAATGTTGCAGTTTTTGCGTCATTAGAGTATGTGGGCATGGCTTTTGCCCATTTGGTGAAATAATCAGTGACCACAATTATGTAATTATGACCGACATCAAAAGGGGGTTTACATGTGGTAAAATCAATGCCCCATTTAGCAAAAGGGCCAACTACAAAAACAAGATGTAGGGGAGTAGGATGTGCACACATTTTCTTAGAAAAAATTTGGCACAGGTGGCATTTTTGGACTGCATTCATGCAATCTTTAAATATTGTGGGCCAAAAATACCCTTCACATAAGATTTTCTGGGAAGTGGCTACCCCAGAAAGATGGTCACCACATGCTCATGAGTGGTAGTTATTAAGATTTTTTTTTTCTTCCGAGTGGATGACACATCGACCTAACACCATATCTACCCCACGATGGAAAAGTGTATCACCAACGATGAGGTAGTGTCGGGATTGATGGCGTACATGACGACGATCGTCTTTTGACATTTGAGGGTGGAAGCGTTAGGTTTGGAGATAAATGAGGATGTATCCATACCAAGGGTCAGAAGAGTCGATGAGGAACAAAGATTCATCGGGTAATGAATCTTGGACCACTGATTCGTCAATGACTCTGGGAAGATAGGTCATTAATTCTGCAAAGACCAAGGATTTATTGGATTTGGGGGTAGAGAAATCGAGGTCAAATTCTTGTAATAAGACAATTCATTTCAAGTAGCGACCTCCTAATATTTGATGTGACAAGATATTTTTCATAGGATTGGTGTTAGATATAATAGTAGTAATTTGAAGCAGAATGTAATGCCTTAATCGCTGGACAACAAACACTGCTGCCAGGGCCAACTTCTCGACATAAGGATAATGAAGTTCAGTGCCAACTAAGCCTTTACTGAGATAATAAATAACATGTTCGTTATTGTCTTCATTAGTTTCGACTAAGACTATTTCGATAGTAGTACCAGATGTTGCAAGATACAAGATAAAATCTTGATTATAATTCAGGAGTTTCAATAGCGAAGTGGATGTAAGAATATGATTTATTCGATCGAAATAAAATTGATTTAGTTCGTCCCAAATGAATGGGACACTATTTTTAAGTAATCGCATGAAACCCTTAGTAATCTTTGCGCAGTTGACGACGAACCGTCTTAAGAAATTTGCTTGTACTTGCAAGTTCTGAAGTTGGTTGATAGTAATGGGGGGAGGAAAATTCATAATGGCCTCAACTTTAAGGGGATCCACTTGAATCCCAAACTTGGACATGATAAATGCAAGGAGATGACCAAATCCCACAACAAATATGTATTTGTGTGGGTTAAGACGAATGTTGTAATGTTGGCAGAGAATAAAGATTTGTCGTAGATGATCAATATGATTTTGTTTCTTAGGATATCTAGCGGGTAGGTCATCTAGATAAGGTTGCACAATATGTTCAATGTCATGGAAAGCATAAGACTTGGACCATTGGAAAGTGGCACCAACATTTTTGAGACCAAAAGGTAACTTTCGATAAGCGAAAGTGCCCCACGGGCATATAAAGGTGGTTTTGTGTTGGTCCTCCGGTATGATTTCAATTTGATTATAGCTAGAGAATTTGTCCATGAATGAGAAGACTTCACATTTGGCACAATCATCGATGATCTAATCGATGAACGGGCTAGGAAAATTGTCCTTAGAGAAAGCCTTGTTAAGGCCCCTATAATCAACACGTACTATGATCGTGCCTTGCTTCTTGGAAACAAGTATGATATTAGAGACCCATTATGTAAGGGACATGGGATAGATAAAACCAACGTTCAATCATTTTTGAACTTCAGCCTTAATTGCTACGGATTTTAGTGGGTGAGCTAGACAGAGCCATTTTCGAACGGGACAGGCTCTGGGATATGTCTTAATTTCATGAACAACGATCTGTGGATTAATTCCTGGCAATTTTTCATATGACCAGGAAAAAATACTGTGGAACTCTTTAAAAAGGGAAGTGTAACATTTAATCTCTTCGGGAGAGAAATCTTTACCTATCTAGATGTGTTCTGTGATCCTAGGTTTAACTGAAATATCAATTGAGATAGTCTTATAAATATTTCCCTAGTTTCTTCTGATGGAGAAGATATGACATGGAAGGGAACAAGGACGAGTCTTGGGTGTCAGTAGAAACAAGGGTTTGAATATGTGTTTCTTTCCTCTCTTTATTGGAGAGGAAAGAGTATCGGTGGTGATGGTCTTCCCAGGGTCGGTCTTGAAGAGACATGACTTATATTATAGCTTCATCAGATGGGATGATGAAATCTAGGAAGTCATCCTTGAGATGTTCAAGGGTAACCCAGTAAGGAGACGAAAATTGATTTGGCTCCTCATCCAGTAGAATTTAGAATCAGTGTTAGCATATTCATCTGTTGTCTGGATAGTTGAATATGATAATTCAGTTGGGGATAAAGGCATGGCATCTCAGAAGGATTCGATATTGGAAGAGTGAGGAATTACCCAAGGGTCGAAAGAACCAAGGGATTTACCACAAAAGGTAGAGATCATATTGATCAAAGTTATTTGAGAGGTATCAGGTGTGGCTAAAGGGAAGGTTCCCATAAGGGTTGGATAGAGGCCTACACAGATACTCTCATATTCGGGTGTCGACTCGCCTATGAATGGTACATTTGTGTTGGGATTAAGTCGCACATTGGGCGTACAATAATCAATTTAGTCTATTGTCACTATCTTTCATTGGTGGGGAAAGAAGATAATTCATAAGACAGAGGATGGAGGAGGTGGGGAAAATGAATAATTCAAAATTCTTTTTCAGATTTCTAGAGGAAACAAATTATGCAAACTTGATAAGCTTTGAGGTCTTTTTGATGCAGCTGAGCATAACAGAAGATGGGTACATCCAATTACTACAATCTATGTTAAAGCAACTTACAATTTTCCATGGTCCAATGAGTTTCTTCATTGGTCCATTTTATTATTAATTTTGTTTTTTACATCATGGCTACATGCAACCATGGAACGGGTGAATCTGTTAATTAAACTAAAAAAATAACATCAATATTTAGTATTATCTGTATCAATAATCAAATATGGAGGCCAATTAATCAAATATGGAGGCCAATTCGCTGAACAAGTATGTAGTATTGGACGTGGTAACCATGAATATTGCCAATTCCCAGATACCTTGAAGCGTCGAGCCATCATCATACAATGATAAACAGGTTCATGTTCAAACCAGCATATCTAATTTCTCGAAACTGTGAATTGTAAGCTTAATGTGTTATTGGTATTTTCCTAGTTTTAGTTTATAGATAGCTTAGACTCACTTCAAAAGATTCTTGTAAGGTCTGATGTAGAAATACATAAAATGAAATAATTTTGTTCATCAATTTGATATAAAAAAAACTATCATATAATGGATTAAGCTCAAAATTTATCCAAGAATTTATTGTCTCGTGCACTCATCTACTCTAGCTAACACACACCTCACTTTGCATTCATCTACTCTAACTAACACTAAAGTAAGTTAATTATTTAAAAAAATTATTTTAATTTATATGGTTAAATATTTATTAATTAAATTAATTAAAAATAGTCTAATTAATTAGAATTAATACTATTAATCATTTAACTGTTTTTTAAATGGAATTCAAATTTTTAATAAAAAAAACTTAAAAAAACAATGAGTTGTTCTAAAAACGTTGGTTTCACTGAAAGTAAAGTAATAACATAGGTATCTTTTGTTTTAACTAATTTTATATCAACCAGTAATACTGAATTTAGAATTCCTAAATAAAAGTTAAAGCTGAAAAAGCACTAAAATAATAATAAAAAAATGAATTTGCTAAAATGATAATAAAATAAAGTGAGCTGAAAAAGCACTAAAATAATAATAAAAAAACTAATTTGCTAAAATGATAATAAAATAAAGTGAGTTGCTAGAAGTAATAACTAAAGTTAAACTAGTGTCCCTACTCCAAACTAGGCAGTTGTTAGTTGTTTGTTCAGTGCATGTGCATGGGGCTGGAAAGACAACTCGTAGTCCCCTATCATCTCCTATGGACTGGAGTGGATTGGCCAAGGATGTTACTGAAAACAGAAGTGTTCTTTGTCATGTCAACCTAATTAGGGTTTGAACAGAAACATTAATTGCCCTTTATTGTTTTTTTTTATATATATAACATCCACATGATAATCTATCTAGAGACAGTTATCTTTATTCAACATACAAAATTAGGGCGCAAACATGGCAGAGTCATTAAAAAAGAAAGCACAGAGCAAAAGCCCTCGGAAGGTGGTTCTCCTGGGAGACTCAGCAGCTGGCAAAACCAGCCTTCTTTTGCGATTCGTCCTAGATGAGTTTTGTGAAGGTGAGAGACCCACGATGGAGGCATCGCTGATCAGACACACTAGCCTATTTGTGAAGGAGGCCATGGCGGACGTAGAATTAGAGATACGTGACTTCAACGGACGGGAAAGATATCCCAGCATGACTCCCTTGCATTATCTTGGACTGGATGCAGCCATCATCGTGTATGATATTACAAACATCGATTCGTTTGTGTGTGCAAAGAAATGGATAGATGAAGTGGAGGAACAGGTGAATCCCAGGCCCCTTATAATTCTCATCGGGAATAAGAGGGACTTGGAATTGCAGAGAATGGTGTCCAGATTCCATTCTGAAGCTTATGCATGTGAAAAGGGCGTGTTGTTCAAAGAAACTTCTGCTAAAACTGCACATAATGTTAGAGAGATCTTCTACGAAGTTGCCAGATTGATTTAATTAGTGTCCCCAGCCAAAGAGAGTGGTGAATCTTATGGACGAGAGACAGAAGCGCCCTTCTTCTTACTGCTGTTTTTAGGTTTTCAATCATTTTCAAAACTAATAATATGTAACAGACTTAGGTGCATGACTGATTAATTTTTTTAGGGCAATGAAGTTATTAACAAGAATTTTATTAAATCAAATGATGATCTGCACATGCACAAATTGCATAAAAGATCTCCATTTGTAGGTGTACTTGACTGTTAGTGGCCACCGCTGTTAATAATCAATGTGTGGTTCCTTGTGTTATATTATTTGTCTCTGCCTTTGATACATGAAAAATGTTGTAATCTGATGGTTGGTTTTAATTTACTGTTGGAAGATGATTTCTGTCTTTGAACAATAGGATTATAGGATGATTTATGTTTTAATTTAATGAATGATTCCATTGATTTGGTGAAAAAAATTTCCTTTATTTTCATCAAAGTCAGCCATTGTAGCGTTAATAATAAGCATTTATCATAGAACTGAATTTTGTAGCACATGAAGATGAGAGATGTTATCACTACAGTATCTGACTTAGTCTAATAGTTTAAAAATTGGTCAGAAATTTAAAAAAAAAATTGGAATTGCCAATTTCTTTGTTTGAGATTGTCTGTAACTGGTGCCCTGGAATGGAGTTTTGGAAGGCACACTAAATACTATTTAAACTAAAACTACTTTCTAACTTTACTGTTTACATTACTGACTTTTTTTTACATTTAAATTTTATTAAAATAAAATATTATATATATAAAAGCTTTAAATATATTAAACAGTTTAAAAAACACTTATTTGATATATACAATTTTGTTTAACAAAAATTATTTCAATTTTTATTAATCATTATTTTTATCTTATTAAAAAAAAGTAGTTCATCATCCCATAAAAACATATACTAAATAAATGTCATTCACATTTATATTTGACTTTCATCATTCAAACCTTGCCAATCTACGCGATCATTGTAAGGGAGGCGAGTTGGTGTTAAATTTGTATCTAAGAACTCTTAAATGCGTTACAGTTGCTTGTTGTACATTAGTTTTTACTATTTTTAAAGGGAGTAGGTTGAATAGGCCTGATTTTCAGGGGTAGTCTGAGTTTGGCATGGATCAAAGTTCTATGTATTTCAGAGCTTTACCTCAAGAGTTTTGCCCCATTTTAAACCAATCCAAATACTCAGAAAATCTATGAAGTCTGGATTGGTCGAAAATTTAAAAGCAAGCAGCTGAATAACCTGCCAAAAAAATAACTCAGAAAGAAGATTGCTTTCTAGTTAGCCCACTCATTTTCAAAGCTTTTCTTCCTATTGTCAAAATAACATTTTTTCTAATATTCTTAAAAAACATTTTAAATAAGAATTAATATTTATTAATTATATTCTTAAAAATTAATATTTATTAATTATGTTTACACAAATACAACAAGAAAAAATTTACTTCTCTTTTCATTGATACCCACAAAGACAAACATAATATGCACACAAGCTCACACATGTTCAAATGTATAGAGAGATCTACACAAATACAATCAGAAAAAAAATTCTTCTCTTTTCATTGATACCCACAAGGACACACATAATATGCACACGAGCTCACACACGTAAAATCTAAGATTTAATGTATTTGTGCTGCCCAATAATTTCAACTCCCTGTATTTGGATTTATTAAATATCAAAATTATGTGCTATCTGAGTTTTGTTTTACAACATTCCCACTTAGTCAAGAGTGTACAGAGTAACGACGAAGAGGCCATCCCAAATTCTTGAACTTATCCTTTGCAAATGTGCATTGACCACCATTTGTCCAATTTAAAAAAAAAACTCATTCTACAAAACCCCTTATGGATTGAAATCCCCTTATGTGATTGTTTCTGAACAAAGTGATTTCAGAGTTCAATATGCTTTGTTATCGAGCAAAAGGTCATATGACTTGTCCTTGAACAAAAAGTTCTTGATTCTTCTATCATTTCACAAAAAGTTCTTGATTCTTCTATCATTTCAATGTAACTCTAACTATCACATTTTATTTCAGGAAATCATCTTATTGCATACTAGTTCTTTTTTATAATCTTTTTAATTAGATAAATTCCTTGGTTTCATAATGCAAAGAAGAAGATTTTGTTTCTATACTTAATAAAAAAAATAGTTGTGTATATTTTAATTGTTAATGAAATAATCCATCCACCTAGTTTAAAGTAATAACCATGTGTTTATCTTTGATCATCCACATTTTCCATTGGCTAATCCAAATCATAAAATTATGATGAGATTCAATACATTTATTGAACTCTTACCGAATGTAATATCAATTTCCATGGTACCTTTCAATATTTAAAAATCATCCTCATAATACCTTGATGTTATAATCTCAAATTACTTAAGAACTAAATCACCCAAATCACAACATAAACAATGACCAAATTAATCTAATCCATTTCTTACTCAATATTCAAACATACATGTGTACTTAGATAATTTCCTTCCAACTTACATTACAATTCCCACTAGCTTATATTCACTCATTCCAAACCTTCGAAGAATAGTTTCAATATGTTTAATTCATCTCCTTATAATTTTGAAACAATATTGGATCTCCTCTAAATCACTCATTCCAAACTCTCTTTGCAATATTTTCTCACTCACTCATTTCAAACTCCCTTGCAAGATTTTCTTTGCATTCATTCAATGAAAATATTTTTTTTATTCAAAACAATACATAAAAGGACAAAATGAAGAGTCCCAAACTCATATTTGATATCAAGACATTTGCATTCAAGGGTCAAAAGTCTTGTTTTTAATGAAATCATCATCTTTTAGTAAAATTATTTAGGTATTATTTCAATCCATATAAAATTTGTTGTTACTTAAGATAACACCAGTTCAAAAAGTGTTCACTAGTTTGTTTGAACAACTTGAGTTGGATATATGTGATTATCAATTTAATTTTAAAAGCTTTTGTTAAAATATCAATAAATTTGTTAATCTTGTAAAAAGTCACCCTTAAAGTTTATGTAAAATTTTGGGGATAGATGGATTTGGGTTGCAAAGAGCCCATCCTCCTACCCAAAATCAAGTCTCAACTTATTTTTGGGGTTGGGCATTAGATGTAAAACATGGGAACGTGGGAAAAATGATACCCAAAAATAAGGAAACAAGACTCTTTGCAGTAAAAAAATAAAAAAAAAATTAACCCCCACATTCCACTTTGGATGTGGACTACAAAATTGTAAACAAAATTTAAAATTTCTTGTGAACACTTTCCTATGTTATTTAAGTCAAGCATTTTGTAAATTTTTGGTATTTTTTCCTACTAAAAGCAATGGATGCATGTATGTGATCTTATTATAAATTTTACCATTAAGTCATGGGTACCCATGAGTCACCATGTGCATTCAATGTAGTTTAACCAAATCTAAGTATCATTACGATACAATGAACGCCTCTTTATAAAAATATCATGAAAATAGAACAACTAGAAGAAATTAATGCATGCATGCAATCTTATTGTAAAATTTAACCTTCCTTCGTGTGCCTACTTAAGTAGTGTCCCTATTTTTATCATGGCAATATAATTAGGGTTTGAGAAAAACTGTTAACTGTCACTTAATGGTTTCCTATCTTTATATAACACCCACAGGGTGATAATATATTTAGCAACAATTTTCTTTATACAACATACAAAATTAGGGTGTCCTGTCAATGGGATTTCTTGGTATTATATTATGTGTGGGAATCATGGCATCCACTCCATTGTCTAGGTCGTTCAAAAAGAGTACAAAAAGCAGAAGTCCTGTGAAGGTGGTGCTCCTCAAAGACTTTGCAGCTGGAAAAACTAGCATTCATTTGCGATTTGTCCAGGATGAGTTTTGTGAAGGTCAAAGACCCATGATGGGAGCACCGTCGATCAGATACATTATCATATTTGTGAAGGAGGCCATGGAGGATGTAAAATTAAAGATATTGTAGCATGAATCCCTTACATTATCGTTATCATGGAGTCAATGTAGCCATCATCATGTATGATATTACAAACATCAATTTGTTTGTGTGTGCAAAGAGATGGAGCGATGAAGTAGAGGAACATGTGAATCTGAGCCCCTTATAATTATCGTTAGGAATAAGAGGGACTTGGAATTACACAGAATGATGTCCCGATTTCATTTTGAATATTTTTCTTGTGAAAAGGGTTGTTCAAAGAAACTTCTTCTAAGACTACACACAATGTTAAAGAGATCTTCTATGAAGTTGTCAAACTAATCATTCCTATGATGATTGAATTAATGTCCTTGGCCAAAGAGAGAGTGGTTAATACTATGGATGACAGAAATAAGCATTCTTCTTCTTACTATTGTTTTTATGCTTTCAATCATTTTCAAAACCAATAATCTGTAGCAGACTTACGTGCATGACATATTAAGTTTTTAGGTAGTGAAGTTATTAACAACAATTTTAGAGATAGTCACAAATTGTGACAAATAATGATGATTTGCATGTAGTTGGAATACTCGGAAAGGAATTTATCAATTTATTATGTATGTTACATTTCGGCATGTTCGGTATATAATAAGTTTTTTTTTATGGTTTCATTTCAAAGAGATTCAATCCCGTTGTACTAATTAAGATAAAATATTTTATTTTGATATATACACTAATAAAAATTAATTTAAAAACTGAAATATACATTTAACAAGGCCCAGGTTAAGATTAATCTATGTGAATTTTATTTCAATATATATGGTTGGGGGAGTGCACCAAGTTGACTAACAAAAAAGTGGCAATGGGGTGCGAAGGAAGAACACAAGTAGGAATGCATGCAGGTTCTTGATCCTACATCATCGATACTCATCAGACCACCACACACTTTTTCCAACTTAGATTATTTATGAACGCACGTGCATTCTTGAGAAACATGTGTTCGGGAATGCATGCAAGTTCCTAAAAAAAATTGAAATGAAAATAACATGTGTGCTTTAGGAAGGTGCACATGTTCCTAAAGAATAGTGAACACATTCTTTAGTGCACATGTTCCTAAAGAATGTGTTCGCTATTAAGAGCATGAACAAGAACACATGTGCATTTCTGATAACACAAAATATTTATCTCTTCATCCCTCTCTCTCTCTCTATCTGCCTTCCTCTCTTTCCAACTGCTCNCTCTCTCTCTCTCTCTGTTTACACCTCTCTCTCCCTCTCCCTCTCCCTCTCTCTCTTTCCCCTCTTTCCCTTGTTGATATTATGGTATCTACAGGAGGTATTTACCTCCACGTGTAACCATGACAAGAATAGAATATTCTGGGAAGCAAGAAGAAACCCTAAAGCATTGAACATAACCCTAGAAGACAAGTTAGCTCAAGGAAATATTTAATATTAAGTATTTAGACTCCAGAATGAGAAGCCAGCCTAGGCAGCTCAGGAAAAACAGTATAAATACAAGTAGCCAGATCTCATTTGACACACATAGCTCGAAATTACAGCAGTGAAGAAGTGCACACTGCAGAAATTGGGCAAGTGTGAAAGTGTGGGGATTAGTTGCAGTTGCAGCTACTACAATCTGTATTTTTGGTTTAGGCTCGAACTTTCTATTGGTTATGGTTGGACTTTCTGATCAGTATTGTTTATCGTTTCTTGGTGCATTAGCCTTGGTTGGCTATTGGTTTTCTTCTGGAATCATTCTATGTCAAGGTTAAGGTGCTCGGGGATGGATTCAACCTATGGTTGGGTGACAATATTGCTATATTGTCTATGGTTAAATGAGCACATCTATTATTTATAACAGGTTATGGGCCCACACTATCTTCAGACAGTCTAACCAATGGAAGATGGATTGGGAGGATTTGCTCAGTTACATTTGTAGTTGCAGCCAGTTTGTGTTGCAGCAACGAAACCCTAACGCTCTTTTTGAGGCACCTTAAGTGAAGAGATTGACCTAATTTCTAAATAACCTAGTGCACCCTAGCCTAGCGCACCTCTTGGTACTCTAATCAAGCTAAGACATCAAGTTTGAAATTTTGGTCAAAAATCAAAGGTTGACCAAGTCAAAGAAGTTATGACTTACTATATGAAGTCAGAAAACAAGCTAGAAGGGGCTTCTAACTTTAGAGTGTGGAAGACAAGGATTGACCTCATCCTTGCCAAGAATAAAGTGTTGAATATTGTGAAAGGAAAGATCGTGGAACCACAGTTCGAAGAAGGAAAAGAGAAGGAACTTCAGAACGTTTCAGTTATGGAGAAGTTTAAAGAAAATGACATCAATTCCATGAGTATCATAGTGGACTCTATAAAATACCACTTGATACCCTACATCTCCCATCTTGACTCATCTAAGAAGATGTATGATTCCCTAACAAACCTCTTCTCAGTCAAAAACATTGGACAAGTAATGAGTCTGAAGAATGAGCTTCGTGACATGAAAATTAATGATGATGACAACATAACATCATACCTTGTGAGAATCTCTTAGTTAAGAGATCAACTACAAGCCATTGAATAAATCATTTCAGAGAAAGAACTGGTAAATATAGTACTCAATGGTATTCCTAAGACATGGGATTCATTTTCCGCAAGCATGAACACAAGGAAGGAGTATCCCACATTTGAAGAACTTTGGACTTGATGTGCATAAGAAGAATCAAGGATTACTGCAAAAGAGAAACCCCAAAATAAATACGATGATCAAGCCTTCACAACAAGGTTCAAGAATTTCAGGAATAAAAAGAAGTTTGGCTCAAGGAAGAAACCAAATCAAGAGAAAGACATGTCAAAAATACAATGCTTCAACTGTCAAAAATATGGTCACTACAAGAATCATTATCTCGAGTTAAAGAAAAGGAAGGAAACACATGAAGCATCAGTTGTCGGAGAAAGGGAACCCTTAAAGAAGGCCAAGTAGGATAAAACATACTTCTTCTTCTAAAACAAGGTAACAATATTCTTCATAATTATTTTACATACCATGTTTACATAGTTTATGTACATATCTTGCATATCTATTTCTTAGAAGATAAGATGTTCAAAGAGAAACAATACCTATATAAGAATAACAAGATAAGGATTGCTATCACGATGACTACAAGTCAAGCAATACACATGAAAAGATGAAGTACATTGACAATCCTTCGTAACATTTCATGTGGAAGCTATTAACATAAGAAATAGCTGCAAGATAATCCAAAATCAGAATCAAACTTGAAGAAACATGGAAGAAGTAAAAACAGAAAGAAGTCGGTAATCAAAAGGAAATTAGAAAAAGACTTGTGACACTTTGCATAAGGCAATAAGGATGCAGATGGAAGCATGGACTCTCCTAGATGGAGGGAACCGATTATATAATTCCAAAAGAAGAGCATGCATTCATGCATGAAGCAAGGATTAGGAGGGAGCTAATCCTAAATAATATGATCCATTGAGGATTATGAATTATCTATCTATGCTCCCATTAATGGTAGAAACCATGAAAAGCAGCACGTGTTTAGTTTGACTTTAGAAGAAGTTTTCTTCGAAAAGAATCTTTAAAGTAACCCTGGTTGTTCATCTACATATATGATCCTATGATGAAAGGAAGAAGTTGGAATCTTCAGGGCATGGAAACTATATAAAAATCCATGGACCCAAGAGCTAAAGAGAAACATGAGGAAGAACATGAAGATTCCAAGAAATAAAATCCAGAACAACCAATCATTATATCGAGAATCACAAGACTACCAACTTGGTTTGAACACACTAGAAGCAATCAAACAGAAGAAATGGAAGATGTGATGAAGAACAATGTATGAAAGACTTATGAATGGAAGCATTGTGAGATTCAGAACTAAAGGTTCTCCTAGATGGAGGGAGAAGACTATGATAGCTTGTTCCAGTAGCCAGACATACCTATACTTGAGCCATTATATCTTCTGTAATATCCTTGGGTTGGAGTTTACATCAGATGAATGTAAGGATTGTTCTTCTCAATATAGTAATTGAACAAGAAGCGTATATAGAGCAACCTCAAGGTTTTGAGATATACCAAAAAGAGACCCTTGTATGCAAATGGAAGAATATCTTACTTGTATGGATTCAAACAACTTGGTGTAGAACCTCTCATGCACAACAGAGATAATGTATCAGAATGGTTACTCAGAAGTCCAGGATGATGGATTGTTAATCCATGACAAACTTTCATGATGAAAGAAGAAGTTCTACTTGAATATGTTTCAGTTTGAGCCTTTCCACAATGTCATGAGCTAGCAGGAAACAAAAGTGTTGAATTCAACCATGATATATTGTAATGATCAAATCTATATGAAGCCTTCAGAGAAAACCAATGTTCTAGACAGACCGAAGTACATTGATATCAAGCATTATATTCTCCGTGATGAAGTCCAAAAAAGAGAAGTAGTTCTCCAATATATCTCCACATATGAGTAGATAGCAGATATTTTGGTAAATCCTATGTCCAAGATGAAAACGTTTGCGTACTCAAGAAACAAGCTAGAGATTGTGGAGACGACTTCCTTATTGAAAAATAAAGAGATTACTCCCAGGTTGGGAGGGGGCACTGATGTGTTATTGATTTATGGACAGTGATTTTTCAGTTCGAAAAATGGTCCAGGATGAGCAATTCCTTTCCAGTTCGGAAAGTGGTTTGAGATTTCTGATGGACATGCATTTTCCAGTTCGGAAAATGGTCTAGATCAGACGAACATTTTTTTAATGAAAATGGTTCGATAGATTGTTGAGTACCATAGACAGTGATTCCCCTTGTGGCAAGTGTGGGGGAATGGTCTAGGGCAATCATTCTTCTTGGTAGTCACTCTCAGTAGTGGTCAACTAGAATGGTCCCCCTCACCGGGCAGTCATTCTTTCGAAGTAAACAGTTGTGAGAAGTTTCGAAGAATGGTCCATTTTGGAGGTTGGTGCAAGACAATCATTTCCTTAGGAAATGGTCCAAACAGTCATTCCCTAGGACAGACTCATTCTCTACAAGTTTCACTTTGTTTAGTGCTGGAGGAATGGCCCAGATAGGTGAATGGTCCAGGTTCAACAATTAGGGACAGGCATTCCCTAGGGTAGACTCATTCTATCCATGTTGCAATATGTTTAGTGCCGGAGGAATGGCCCAGTTAGGTGAATGGTCTAGGCTCAGAAATCAGGAGAGTTATTCTTCTATGCTTGAGAAGAATAGTCTAGATAGCTCATGGCTGATGTTTTACTTTCTGAGGGTAGACTCTTTTCCATATCTCACAAATGTGAGTGGAAGAATGGCCCACATGACTCATTTTATATCATGATATTGTTTTTTGTGCAGGTTGATATTAGATGATATGATTTCTATGGAGACAGTATGTCTCTGGACAATAGATGTATGCTACTGTGGTGGGTGTGTTCCAAGGGTTGTGACTATGTGCCATTGATCAAGTAGTTGTGTGCTACTTGGTGTGGATGTGTACCACCAGATTGTAATTGTGTACTATTATGGATATACACAGTTGTGTTCTATGGAATGACATTGTTATGATTGCCATGTAGACTATCAGTAGTGTTGAAAATGATTATCAACTAAGATGGATAGTTAGTTTGTTTGTGGACAGATATTCTCCAGTTGGAGAATGGTCTAGATAGAACAAATTGTTGATGGAAAGGTATTCTCTCTATGGAGAATGGTCCAAGATGACAGTTTGTTGACATGTCATGGACTAGTATTTTCCTAAGGCACAGATTGTGGCCCGATTAGGAAAATGGTTCTGGATCGATATTTTCTAAGACATATAGGTTGAGACGGATCTCCATATGACTCGATTAGAAAATAGTCCTAGATTGACATTCCTATAGGAATGGTCTTTTTAGTCCATGGCATAGATTTTAGCATCTATTGGGATAGTCATTATTCTAGGACGTATGTCCAGATTATAAGAATGGTCCTTGTATCACTATATGGAGTGAGTGACTTATTCAGCATCATGCCTGAGTACTCAAATAGAGTATGGCTTCGAGACATGATGCAGTTGATGATATCAGATGATAGTGATGATGGTGCTCATGATATAATCATGAGATAGTATGTATGGATATGATGATGCTACTGGTCGAATGGTATGTTTGTGCTCAAGATCATTGCCTTCAATACCTCCCTAGCTAGGAGGGAGTGTTGATATTATGGTAGTTGCGGGAGGTATTTACCTCCACGTGTAACCATGATGAGAATAGAATATTCTGGGAAGCAAGAAGAAACCCTAAATCATTGAACATAACCCTAGAAGGCAAGTCGGCTCAAGGAAATATTTAATATTAAGTATTTAGCCTCCAAAATGAGAAGTCGGCCCAGACAACTCAGGAAAAATAGTATAAATACAATGATCCAGATCTCATTTGACACACACAGCTTGAAATTATAGCAGTGAAGAAGTGTGCACTACAGAAACTAGGCAAGTGTGCAAGTCTAGGGAGTAGCTGCAGCTGCAACTACTGCAATATGTATTCTAGGTTTAGGCTCAGAATTTCTATTGGTTATGGTTGGACTTTCTTATCACTCTTATGTTGGCATGTTTACAGGAAGAGTGTGCTTGTCATTGATGGCAAGAACAACAACGACGATGGCATATTGGCAACAATGACGACAAACAGGAAAGTAGAAATGATAGCATCAGGAATGACGAGACCATGATAAATTGTTGTCTACAAGCTCATGAGGAATAGCACAGAGTTGCACACAGAGTGAAAGTGTGCGCCAGGGCCGAGGTTAACTTCATTGCCAAAGCTGAGGAGAGATAGTGTTTTCAGAAACGCAGATGAGACCCAAAGTCATCAGGACTCGCAGAAGGATCAAAGGTTGAGTCCTTTGACACTTAGAAATTCTTCCAAGTCAGGAGGAAGCATAAGATCAGGAGGAATACCCAAAAACCGTTGGATCATTCTGAAGTGGAAGGATAGGATAAGAAAAGAAGAACGCGGGAGAAAATTGACTCTACAAAGTCTGATTTCACGAAGGAGATCATAGTTTTTGGCTAGAAGAAGATCTAAACCATTGATCTAGTAAGAGGAGAGTCGGGGTTCGGGTCTTGGAAGAAAGGCGCGAGTTGATTTCAGATGTCACGAAACGCAAAATCTCGAAATGCAAAAGGTGATCGCAGTCGTTGATAGAGGAAGGAATGTGGGTCGTTGATCTGACGCAAGCATGAGTTCGGGAATCGGAAGAAGGGATGTGAGACAACTTTCGACATCGCGAAGTGCGTAGTCGCGAAACACAAAGAGAATATCTCGATCGTTGGATTACGGAGAGATCTGGACCGTTGATCTAGAAAGCATAGATTCAAAAGTTAGGCATGTGGTCACAACCATTGTCACATCAGCGAAGGTTGAGGGAGGATCTAGAACGTCGCTAGGCTCCACTTCGGATATCACAAGTTGGGAGAATCGAGGCAACTCACAATAGATTAACTGATACACAAAGTCACGAAGCACCCAGGAGATTAAGCCTCGGGTCAGAGACGTAGTTCACGTCGTCAGAGGATAAATGAAACGGAGTTAGCAGTGCTAGTCTCTTCTTCGAAAATCGGGAGTTGGGAGAGTCAGGGTGACTCGAAGAAGAAAATATGAAATGCGAAGTCGTGAAGAGTCATATTGGTTGATGAGTGGTCACTGACGGTGGTCATGTGAAAGGAAGGGGCTTAGAAAGAAAAGCTAGTGCCCACTATAAATTTTTCTCAGGAAGGGAAGATTCGCCAAAGGGATGAGCACGTGGAGTTTCTCTCGGTAACTGCTAGAATGAACTGATTGTATCTGTCAGAGAATTTGAAGAGATTCAGGGTGATAGACAGAGGAGCTGAAGAGTCTCGAGATAACTTCCAGTGGAATGAAGACTCATCATAGAGACAATTTACAGATGGAAGAGTGTCGAAGATTGTAACTATAACATAGAGGATAAGCTCAACTGTGACAAAGAAGACGAAGAGTTTCACTACCAGATAAGGCAAAGAATCTCAGGATAAGCCACTGATGATGAACAGACTCGGTATAACTTCCAAAGAAGATGAAGAGTTGGGGGGATTATCTCGCAGAGGACTTGGCGTGATAAAAAGATGCAAAACATAGAAGAGAAAGGTTCTTTTTTTTGTTGATAGTTATGCATGTGGGTAGAATGTGACTGTGTATAGGACTTGAACTGGAGATCAGAGGTGCAAGGTATAGCATGCAGAGACAACACATAGTATAAAGGAAGAAGAGAAGCTGAACAGAGCAATGGAAGTGCGCAACAGGAGAAAGAGAAGAGTATAGAAGCGGAACATAGTATAGAAGTTGCAAGAGGCAGAGAAGACATGGAGCTTTAATAGACCATATCAGAGACAGAGCAAGTAATTAAAGTTTTGTAAGATTCAATCAGGGTGGTAGGGTGGTGCTAAGGAGGATTGCAGTCCTCTGAATTCTAGTTGGTGCTAGAATATTTTGTGGGAGTTGGTGCTTCCATCTAGTGGGTGCTAGAGAAACCTGGGAGTTGGTGCTTCCATCTAGTTGGTCCTAGAGAAATCTGAGAGTTGGTTCTCTCTACAAGTTGTACCTTTCTATTAGAGGTTTTAGCCTTATATTTGGGTTGGAGCTCAAAGAATGTGATGTACATGAAAGTTGGAGCTTGATTGACATCCTAAGAAGAAGAGGTTTTCACCGTTATGGGATTCCTCATGAAAATTAGTGTCTCTGTGTATTATGTGTGATCGATCAAATATTATATATCTATGCATGTTAATTTATCAGCAACACATTAAATAATAATCTAGAAAGAATCAGAAAATAACAAGAAAAGTTTCAAGCTTATATACATAACTGATTCACACCCCCCTCTCAGTTATATTTCCAACAATTGGTATAAGAGTCGGTGCCTTTGATCAAAGGTAGATCCATAATCTTGAACATGGCTAGTCATGAAGGAAGTTCAACTAATAGAGCTCCTCTGTTTTATGGAACAAACTTTTCCTTCTGGAAAATAAGGATGAGAACACATTTAATGTCTTTGGGTGTCGATGTTTGGGATGTCGTTGAAACTGGATATGTGAAGCCTGTAGTCTTGGCCTCAAAATATGATAAGCTAGAGTTTAGCTTCAATGAAAAAGCAATGAATTCCATCCTCAGTGGACTTCAAAAAATCGAGTTTGTCAAAGTAATGCATTATGATTCAGCGAAAATTATGTGGGACAAGTTGATAAGTAGTTATGAAGGCAATAAAAAGGTGAAAGACGCAAAAATTTAGACTCACAAACTGAAATTTGAGAAGATAAAGATGGATGAATATGAAACTATTAGTAAGTACTTCTTACGAATAGAATAACTTGTCAACACTATGAAATGTCTAGGTGAAACGATAGAAGAATATTTTCTAGTCCAAAAAATATTAAGATCTCTTCCTGATAGATTTAACTCAAAGGTCTCTGCTATAGAGGAAATAACTAATCTCAATTCATTGACATTAGATCAACTTCTTGGAACCCTAACTGCTTATGAAATGAGAATCACCAAAGGTAAATCCACTACAAGAGAGGCATCTTTTAAAGTAGAGAAAAACACAGACTCCGATATAGATGAGATTGAAGCAAATTTTGTGAGAAGACTGAAGAAAGGATCAGACAAATACAAAGGTAAATTTCCCTTCAAATGTTTCAACTATGGTAAGATAGGTCTTTTTTCATCTAAGTATCCTCACAAAATAAAGGATCAGACATATGACGATGAAGAGAAGCACAATCACAAGAAGGTCTATAAAGAGAATAATTTTAAGAAGAAAAGCCTTTGTGTAAACAATGATGATGATCCCTCATATGATGAAAGAAGTGACTCTTCTATTGAAGATAAAATAAATGATATCATGCTAATAGCTTTAGAAGATCTAAACACTGAAGATACATGAAGTGAGTTCGTTGATTGTGAATAAATAGTAGATCTTGAAGGAGAACTTGTCAGTGCCATGGAAGGGATTGATAGACTCAGAGAAAATAAAAGAAAATAAAAACAGTTATTGCTCAGGTATGAGAAAACATGCAATGAACCATCTGAAGAAATTTCTATGTTGAAGGTTAAGTTAGAACAAGCTAAGAAGATTGAAGACATCCTGAAACAACAATCAAAGGAAGCTGAAACAAAAGGTGAAAAATTGGAATTTGAAGTAGTGTTTGTCATAAAAGATCTAGAGAATTTCAAGCCTTATATCATCAGAATCTGACAAGTATTTAAGCCTCATAAGGATTAGCCTCCATTCTGAATCAACAAAGGAATTCAAAGTTGAAAACTGGTTTGGGTTATGAAGAGGGATCGGGTAGTGGTTAGCCAAGAAATAAAGAATCCATCAAGTTTGTCAAATCTACAACCATTGACAACAACAAACCTGCAGAAACAAAGGAAGAGAATCAACCACCAAGGAGGAGTGAAGGAAAATCTACCAAAACCGAATTTGTAGAACAAATAAATAATACACCCTATGTTCAAGGAAATCATTAGCATGGAAGAGATCGACCTGCTCAAAGAAGACAACCATTTTCCATGTACAAAGATTTTTTCTATGGATATTGTTTTTACTGCTCTAACTTTGGCCACAAAGCTGTAAATTTTTCTTTAACATTTAGACATGAGCAATCAAGACAACCAAGGAATAAATATCAGCCACAACAAAGAATGAGACAGCCAAGTAACAAACAAACACATACTGCAAATCAAGTGATGGATGGGAAAAGGATGCAAATTAAACATAATAATTGTTATGATCCTTTATTAAATGAACCAAAATGTTACATTTGCCATTATTATGGACATAAAGTTGCAAAATGTTGCCTAAAGAACTATAAGCCAAATTCAAATCACAGAGTTGAAAACGTCAAGGTCGGGAAGAAGAATGAATATAACAAATGTGGATTAGTGTTTTCAGCTCAAAGACAAAAAGACCCCTGGTATATTGACAATGGATGCTCCAGTCATATGACAGGGGACAAAAGTAAGTTCCTATTACTCAAAGAAAATAAATCAAGGAGTGTGACCTTTGGAAATGATGCTCCAGGAAAGATCAAAGGTAAAGGTATAGTAAGCTTAAGTAATGGAAGAAGCGAAGCTCAAGATGTATTATTTTTTGATGGTTTAAAGCATAATATTCTTAATGTCATCTAGATATGTGACAGAGGATGTGAAGTCACTTTCACTTCCAAGAATTGTAAAATAAAGACAGTAAACACAAGAGAGATTATTGCAAAAGGGGTTAGAACTGAAAATAATGTATATGTTCTGAAGGAAGATAAGGAGAAATGTCATTTAAGAAAATTTTATGAAAGTTGGTTATGTTACAGAAGGCTTGGAAACCTAAATTTTGATCATATTATCAAACTGAATAATGAAGGCGATGTGAAAGACCTTCCAGTAATATATAAGCCTAATAACTTTGTATGTGAATCATGTCAAATGGGGAAGTTGACTCGTGCTCAATTAAAATCGAAGAGTTTCACATCTTCAAAGAAACCACTTCAAATTGTTCATATGGATCTGTGTGGACCATCACAAAAGGAAGGAACTGGAGGAGAATGTTACTTTATGCTAGTCATTAATAACTTCTCTAGACTTACGTGGATTTCCTTTCTGAGAGAAAAATATGATGTGTTTGAGAAGTTCAAAAAGTTTAAGGTGTTAGCTAAGAATTAGATAGGAAGGAAGTTAAAGGCAATTCGCTCAGACAGGGGAGGAGAATTTCTGACAAGAAATTTCAAAGAATTCTGTGACAGACATGGAATTAAAAGAGAATATACTATTCCAGGTACTCCTCAACAAAATGGAGTTGTAGAACGCCAAAATAGATCAGTTCAGAAGATGGTAATCCAAATGAATAAGATGATGAGAATAATGAAAATGAAGAACAACAAATCTCATAGTCACAAGAAGATGATGAATCAGGTGGAGAAGAGACACCCAGACAAGAAGAGTCAGGACAACAATCATCATCAAATCCTTCCTCCATAATTACTCAAAAGAATCATCATGAAAGTTAGATAATTGGTGAGAAAGACAAAGGTGTACAAACCAGGAGAAGGATAATCAAAGACACCGAGCAATCACATATAGACTTCATATCCATGGTGGAACCCAAGAACTTTAATGAATCCAGTAAAGACATAAATTAGTTAAAATCAATGAATGAGGAACTAGACCAGATTGAAAAGAATGTCACTTGGGAATTCGTTCCTAGGCCAACAAATAAAAATGTAATAGGATCCAAATGGGTCTACAAAAATAAGATGAATGAGCAAGGAAATATTGTAAGAAACAAGGCTAGATTGGTCCGCAAAGGATATGCTCAAATAGAAGGACTGGATTTTGATGAAACATTTGTGCCCATAGAAATATTAGAAGTTATTAGAATGTTTCTTGCCTATTCTTGTAATAAACAGTTTAAAGTCTATCAAATGGATGTCAAGTCAGATTTTCTAAATGGAGATCTAAAAGAAGAAGTCTATATGGAACAACCAAAGGGTTTCCAACTATCAGATAACCCTGACTTCATCTACAAGCTGAAGAAAGCCTTATATGGGTTGAAACAAGCTCCTCGTGCCTGGTATTACAGACTAGATAAGTATCTTCAAGACAAAGGATTCAAGAGAGGAACAATTGACAACAATCTATATATCAAAACAGCAGGTAATGATTTTCTCATTGTGTTGGTCTATGTAGATGACATCATTTTCAGAAGCAATAATGCTTCATTGGTACAATGGTTTGCTTCTGCCATGCAGTCTGAATTTGAAATGTCTATGATAGGGGAACTGTCATTTTTCCTTGGTCTGCAAATTACTCAGAGGTCTGAAGGAATATTTCTTTCTCAGGAGAAATATCTAACAGAAATTTTGAAAAGGTTTCAAATGGAATATTCTACACGTATGAGCACACCTATGGTCATTGGATGCAAGTTAAGCAAGGATGATGACTCACCTGATGTTGATCAGAGTTCATATAGGTCTATGATAGGTAACCTATTGTACATCACAGCATCTCGTCCAGACATAATGCATGTTGTCGGAATGGTAGGAAGGTATCAGGCTGCACCTAAATAGATTCATTTGTTAGTTGTCAAAAGAATATTCAGATACTTGAAAGGAACAATGAAATATGGCCTATGGTATCCTAGGAATCAAAATTTTCAACTATCAGTCTATTTAGATGTTGATTGGGCTAATTGCATGGATGAAAGGAAAAACATGAGTGGAGGTGCATTCTTCTTAGGAGATTCCCTTGTAGCATGGTTGAGCAAGAAGCAAGGTTACAATTCCTTATCAACTACAAAAGTTGAATACATTGTAGCTGCCACTTGTTGTACCCAAGTATTGTGGATGATTCAGACACTTGCAGACTTGGAGGTAAAATATATTGCACCGATCCCAATTCATTGTGATAATACTAGTGCAATTAGTTTGTCAAAGAATCCTTTATTTCACTCCAAGACCAAGCATATACCCATCAAGTATCACTTATTGAGGGAACATGTGACCAACACTGTTGTTTCTTTGCATTATATTCCATCCAAAGATCAGATTGTTGATATCTTCACTAAACCGCTTGCAAAAGATCAGTTTGAGTATCTACACCAGAAGTTGGGCGTGACCCTATTATCAAGTTAAAATAGTCTATCTGATCAAGGGGAGAGTGCTCATAGTATATCTAATCAAGGGGAGAGTGCTTCAGGGGGATAACAAAGTCACTCTCATTTCTCTTTGGCATTGATGTCAAAGGGGGAGAAAAAGGTTTTGTCTGCTACAGTTGGAGGTCTAAGCAGAATATTGCAGCTTTTCAGGGTTGCCATCAATGCCAAAGGGGGGAGATTGTTGGCATGTTTATAGGAAGAGTGTGTGTGTCATTGATGGCAAGAACAACGACGGAGATGACATATTGGAAGAAATGACGACAAATAGGAAAGAAACAATGATAGCATCGAGAATGATGAGACCATGAGAAATTGTTGTCTACAAGCTCAGGAGGAATAGCGCAGAGTTGCACGCAGAGCGCCAGGGACGAGGTTAACTTCATTTTCAAAGATCAGGAGAGATAGCATTTTAAGAAATGCAGACAAGACCCAAAGTCATTAGGACTCGCAGAAGGATCAAAGGTCGAGGCCTTTGACACTTAGAAATTCTTCCAAGTCGGGAGGAAGCATAAGCTCAGGAGGAATACACAACAACCGTTGGATCATTCTGAAGTGGAAGGATAGGATAAGAAAATAAGAACGGAGGAGAGCATTGACTCTACGAAGTCCGAGTTCGCGAAGGAGATCATAGTCATTGGTTGGAAGAATATTTGGACCGTTGATCTGGTAAGCGAAGAGTTGGGGTTTGGGTCTTGGAAGAAAGGTGTGAGTTGATTTTTGATGTCGCGAAACACAAAGTCCCGAAATGCAGAAGGTGATTAGAGTCATTGATCGATGAAGGATTGTGGGTCATTGATCTGGCGCAAGCGTGAGTTCGAGAATTGGAAGAAGGGAGGTGAGACAACTTTTGACATCGCAAAGCGCATAGTCGCAGAACGCGAAGAGAAGATCTTGACTGTTGGATCACGGAGAGATTTGGACCGTTAATCTGGAAAATGTAGATTTAAAAGTTAGGACTATGGTCACAACCATGGTCACATCAACGAAGGTTAAGGGAGGAGATAACATGTCGCTAGGCTCCACTTCAGATATCACGAGTTAGGAGAATTGAGGCAACTCACAACATATTACCCGATACATGAATTCACAAAGCACCCATGAGATTAAGCCCTAGGTCAGAGCCGGAGGTCCATCGTCGAAGGATAAAGGGAATGGAGCTAGCATTGCTAGGCTCTTCTTCAGAAATCGGGAGTTGGGAGAGTCAAGGTGACTCACAACAAAAAATCCGAAATGTGAAGTCGTGAAGAGTCATCTTGGTTGATGGGTGTTCACCGTCGGTGGTCATGTGAAAGGAAGGGGCTTAGAAAGAAAAGCTAGAGCCCACTGTGAAGTTTTATCAGGAAGGCAAAAGTCACCAAAGGGATGATCACGCAGAGGTTCTCTTTGTAACTGCCAGAATGGACTGATGGTATCTGTCAGAGAATTCGAAGAGCTAGAGGAGTTGAAGAGTCTCGATATAACTTCCAACGTAATGAAGACTCATCATAGAGACAATTGATAGATGGAAGAGTGTTGAAGACTGTAACTGTAACATAGAGGATAAGCTCAACTGTGACAAAGAAGATGAAGGGTTGCACTGTCAGAGAAGGAAAAGAATCTCAAGATAATCCACTGATGATGAAAAGACTTGGTATAACCGCCAAAGAAGATGAAAAGTTGGGGGGATTATCTCGCAGAGGACTTGGTGTGATAAAAATATGAAAAATAGAGAAGAGCAAGGTTATTTTTTTTTGTGATAGTTATGCATATGGGTAGAATGTGACCGTGTACATGACCTGAACTAGAGATCATAGGTGCAGTGTATAGCATGAAGAGACATCACGGATTATAAAGGAAGAAGAGAAGATGAACAGAGAAATGGAAGTGCGCAGCAGGAGAAAGAGCAGAGTATAGAAGAGGAACAAAGTATAGAAGATGCAAGAGGCAGAGAAGACATGGAGTTGTAATAGACCATATTAGAGACAGAGCAAGTAAGTAAAGTTTTGTAATATTCAATCAGGGTGGTAGGGTGGTGCTAGGGAGGATTACAGTCCTCTAAATTCTAGTTGGTGCTAGAAGATTCTCTGGGAGTTGGTGCTTCCATCTAGTGGGTGCTAGAGAAACCTGGGAGTTGGTGCTTCCATCTAGTTGGTGCTAGATAAATCTAAGAGTTGGTTCTCTCTACAAGTTGTAGCTTGTTATCAAAGGTTGTAGCCTCATATTTGGGTTGGAGCTCAAAGACTATGATGTACATGAAATTTGGAGCTTGATTGACATCCTAAGAAGAAGAGGTTTTCACCCTTATGGGTTTTCTCATGAAAATCAGTGTCTCTGTGTATTTTGTGTGATCGATCAAATATTGTATATCTATGCATGTTTATTTATCAACAACACATTAAATAATAATCTAGAAAGAATCAGAAAATAACAGGTAAATTTTCAAGCTTATATACATAACTGATTCACCCCCCTCTCTCAGTTATTTTTCCAACATATTGGTTATCTTTGCTTGGTGCATTAGCCTTGGCTTGCTATTGGCTTGCTTCCGGAATCATTCTCTGTCAAGTTTAAGGTGCTCGAGGGTGGCTTCAGCCTATGGTTGGGTGACAATATTTCTATATTGTCTATGGTTAAATGAGCACATATATTATTTCTAACACCCATATCTTCTTGTCTCCCTCTTCCCCCGCTTCTCTCTATCTACCCCACTCTCTCTCTATGTCTCTATCCCTTGCCCCCTCTCTCTCTCCCCCTCTTCACCTCCTTTATTCTCTACCTCTCTTCCACTCTCTTCCCCATTCTCTCTCTTTCTCTCCCACTTTCTCTTTCCTTCCCTCTTTCCCTCTCTGTCTCTCCCTTCCCCTCTCTCTCTCTCCCTTCCCCTCTCTTTCCCATGTTGATTTTTTGGTATCTTCAAGAGGTATTTTCCTCCTAAACAAGTTTTCTTAAAGAAGAAGAAGATTCTGAGTAGTCAAAGGAAGACCATTGAACAATTGAAGAACATCCTAGAAAATAATAAAGTAAAAAAGAAGACGACATAATAGAAGTCGACCCACAGGAAATAATAATAAAGTGGAAACATAATTTCCAGGAAGAGAATTCGACCCACAAAAATAATAAAGACCTAGAATAAGAAGTATGCCCCAAACAAACGCCCAGATTAGTATAAATACAAGTTTGGGTCAGTTCATTTGTACAACCACACAGTTCTCCTTTTGTAGTGTGCACTAGAAATTTGCAACAGTTTCGTTATTTCTAGTTTCTAGTTCTCTTGGAGAGTGCGACCCACTTGGGGAAGGATATTCTTAGTGGTTCTTGGTGATATATCTTGTGTGCTACCTGTGGAAGAGTTGCAATAAGGTTGTGTGGTGTGTCCCAGACACTTTATGCAAGTTGCAGTTGCAATTAAAATTGTAGTAATAGTTGCATTTGTAGATGCAGTTACCAGTTGTGTCAGTTTTGTGGTGTGTTATCTTTCTCTAGTGATGCGCCTATCTTGCGCCAATTTTGTGGTGTTGCTCAGTTGTTTACCCTCGCTAGAGATTGACAAGAAGAAGATAAATATTTGTTATCGGGGTTTATTTATTGTTGGTGTGCTCTTGTGAATAGAGCGTGTTCATGGTTGTATTGGAATATTGGAAATATTCTCTCTAAGAAAAGTTGGTTGGGTTTTTCCCCATTTGGGGTTTTCCGAGGATAAATGTTTGTGTCCTCTTGTGCTTGTTTATCTATTGCTTATATATTTCTGTATATGATTATTGAATTTTAAAAGAAGATAAAATTCTATGGTAAATATAATGTTAATGAAACTAATGAAAAACTAACATGGGATCAGAGCAGGTTTCCTTCACAACAATCTAATTGTTGGAAGGAAGATAGTGAGATTTGCCACATTAATGATATTTGTCGTTGCACATGCAATTTTCCACTACACAATTTTCTTTGTCAAGTTCGTTGAGAACTTATTATAAAATCAATTGGGACAAACTCCATCACAAATCAAATCACCCTACTCTAGTGCACCTATTGTACTTCTCAGATTGACTTTCCATCAAAATTGAATTTTTAAGGTTTTAGGCTTGTTGAAATTTTCCTGGACATTGAACCTTTTGATTCAGATTTCTAACTCTTTCTTATTGTTGTAATGTCTCATATTTGAAGACAAGTTTGGATGGTGTACTTGTATATAATATGAGGGTGTTTTGAATATACATACACTTGGAAAAAGGACATTTATCCAAGCACTTACAATAGATCCAAATGGATCTTAGATCTAGTGCACTCAGAGGAATCCCAAGAGTTGGAGGCAGTAGTGATGATGTCTCCTACAATATAGAACAACTCAAATGGTAGGAAAACAACTAGACTCTGGGTTTTCATATCAATTTTTATATTTTATATTGTTGCAGCCTAAGTAAGCATTGTAACTAGAATAACATTTTTTAGAGTTTTATTACTGCTATTGCTATCAAATGCTTAGTAACACTTGAATATTGTTGGTATGATGATCATTAAGTAAAAGATCATTGTTCAGTATAAATGATACACTTTTTTATAATATAAATTGATCTCATCTAGGAGATGTTCTTGGGTGATTGACTTTCTCCCAGACAGGTTATATTGTAAATTCCATGGAGGTTACCATGGAGATTTTGTTTTTCTTATTTCTTGTTCTTAGTAGGTTACTATGGAGGAATGATTGGTCACAACACTAGAAGAGTGTTGAAGAGGGTTGTTCTTATTTCTTGTTATTGTATTTTGTTTTGGCTCTTGTTCGAGGCAGGTCACAAGTGATAGCTCTGAGAAGGAGTTACTGTGATAATTGTTCCCATTCTTGTTTTTTATTATTCTTACCATAAGTATATTGTCCTTGTCTTCTATTTTCCCTTGTTGTTTCTCTTGTTCTAGGAAAGTCACAGGTGATAGATCTGAGAGGGAGATATAATGACGATTGCAGGAAGCAACAATTTAGATGGTCTCTAGATGAGACATGGAGCAGACTATCCAGACATAGAGTTGTGTACACAGTTGTACACATCCATGTAATGAAGGAGAAGAGGATGAAGTCAGAACCTTATGAAAATAAGTGTACTTTTGCGGATATAGAGTATCTCATATGGAGATTGATTGTAAGGAACAAAAGGCTCCAAAGATGACTGTATAGATCCTTCTAGTTAAGTTGATCGATCTTCATATCATCTGGAAAATTCAGTAGATCCAGAAGGGCCTACCCATAATTGTTGTAGTGACCAGGAGGAAACCAATATGGTATCATGATACTTTGCAGGATGAAAAGGGGATACAAATATATGGAATTGATGAGACATATCATGAGGACGAGTAGATGGCTCCACCAATGGTGAGGCAGGTGGCCCCACCAAGTACCATCTCAGAAGGAGCTAGAGTTCATAGGGATTCATCCCTTAGGATCCGATAGAGAGGAGAAGCCTCCAAAGTACAGTCCAAAGAAGATCATACTTCAAAGGAGGTCAACAGATGTAGAGGGAGCAGATGGATCCAGATATTTTATAAACTCGGAAAGAGTCAAGCTCCAGAGGGAGCATGCAGACTCAGAGTGAGCCTGATCTCAGAGAGATTCAGTTGACTCAGAGGAAGACCAGATCATTCATAGGAAGTTCCCCCTCATATTTAGGTGGGAGAGAAAGACATCTTCTAGGACTGACAGAAAGGTACCATGAGTTAAGGAGGCTAGATCGAAGCTTCAAAGGCTTCGACGAGATATGAGACCTCCTGGGAGGATTCCCTTGCGTCAGTATATTTTTCTTCAGTGACAGAGGAGGAAACCAGTTAGAAGGACTGGGATGTGGATTTTTACTCAGTTCCAGAGAGAGAAAGAGACCACATGATTTTTCCATCTATGTGGCACTGGTGAGGAAGATCATTGATTTTGAAGCTTCCACTTATGAGGAAGTTGTTAAGAAACAAATGTATGGAAGGATGCCATGAAGAATGATGTGTGGGAAGTGGTTACAATACCAAAAGGGAAGTTAGTAGTGACTTCCAAATGGATCTACAAGATCAAGCATGTTGTAGACGACAACATATAAAAGTACAAAGTGATATTTGTGGCTATAGGGTTCTCCCAGAAAGAGGGAGAAGACTATGATGAGACGTTTTCTTGAGTAGAAAAGTACACTTCCATAATATCGATTATTGTGATTGCTTCTGCGATGGGATGGAAATTACACTAGATGCATGTCAAGACTGCTTTGTTGAATGGTGTAATTGAGGAAGAAGTGTACATAGAACAACCATAAGGATTTGAGATCAATGGGAAGGAGTCACATGTGTGCAAACTAAAGAAGGATTTGTACGGACTAAAGCAAGCACCCGGGGTATGATATGCTAGAAAGTTATTTTGATGAGCTTGGGGATGGTTTCCCATTTATATTGGATAAAATGTTTCTTACAAGGTATGAGAAGCTCAAATATGGGTGCAGGAGGGAAATCACTTCAAAGTTCGAAATGAAGGATCTAGATTTGGTGGGATTAGAGGTGTGATAGAGATGATATTTTCAATAGCCAAGGAAAATATACAGTTGAGATCTTGTAGAGATTCATGATGATGGACTGCAAGTCCATGGTCACACCTATGGTTATGAATCTGAAACTCTTGAGAATATTCATATTTGGTTGATCCCATGATGTACATACAATTGATCAGATCCTTGATGTACCCAGTTAACACCAGGCCAGACATATGTTTTGCAGTGAACACTTTGAGTCAGTACATGGCTGAACCTAGACATGTACATTGGATAGAAACAAAACATGTGTTGAGGTACCTACATGGTACAATTGAATATGGATTGAGATATTTCTCAGATGGATATGTGAAGCTACAAGGTTATACAGACTCTAACTAGGCAATGAGTGTAGTGGACTGGAAAATCACATCAGGATGTTGCTTCAGTTTAAGATCAGGCATGATCTCATGGTTGAGTAGAAATAAGACGCCAGTGTCACTCAATACAACATAGGAAGAGTATATTGAAGCAAGTGTTGCAAGTCATGAAGAAGTGTCACTTCAGAAGTTGCTTGCAGAGTTATTTGATTTAGATTTGGAGCCAACTTTGATATATGGTTATAATCAAAGTTCTGTGAAGCTTTCAAAGAATCATTTCTTTCATATAGAGATCAAATACCACTACATCTAAGACATGGTACAAAGAGGAGTTGTGGAGCTCTGGTACATATCCATAGATGAGCAGATATAAGACATTCTCACCAAGCCTCTATCTAGAGTGAAGTATGAGTAATTCAGAGACAAGCTTGGCATGATACATAATGTCAAGGAATTCAGAGACAAGTATGAGTAATTTAGGTACTAGTTCAATCTATCATTTAGAATTCATGATGGTAGTTAATTTGACAAGGAATTCTGATGTATGTTCACATTTATCCTAAAAATTGTAGACTTGGTATCACTCACATCTTTGTTTCATTATTCTTACTATTAAACTAAAACAAAATGTATTCACTTCCATAACTTTGATAAAAAAAATTGTTGTGATTAGAAAATTGCATTTCAAAAGGACAATTATAGCTCATGCAAAAGCAAGAAGCTATGAAGAATTGAGGGAGAGGTGAGATGCAACTTTACATTATTTTTCGTAATATATATATATATATATATATATATATGAAATTCATTATGAAACTCCATTGTGGATTAAACCAGGTCATAAGGCAAAGAAAAAATAGGAATGGATGTGAAACATTCTTGCATAGAATGTTAGGAGAAATTTAATTACATAAAATTTAAACAGGTGTGCCATGAAAGACCATTTTGTAGCAATTTATTGATGTAAGTGCCCTCTTCTTGGTCAAAATTATATTCATAGTTAGCAAGTTTTGCAAGTTCAGTAGTTGCGGGGCAGTCCGAAGCAAAATGGTGCCAAAAACAAAAAAAGGGATTTTATAGTTTTTTTAGTAGAAGACTTGGTGGTTGGCATAGAGACAAAATTGTTTCTTTACTTTTAGTACCATAAGTCCCAATTAAAAATGGGAACCTTGGGTTTCATCATCTTCTTCTAATCAACACCTTTCATATGACTTCCATGATGCTTATAACTGGCCTTTGGTTCAAAAGTTGTTTCATATCCTTATCATATCCTATCTATCTTTCAAGACACTTCCTTATGGTGTCAGATGGCAGGGTCTTATAGCCTTATTCCAACAATAGCTGTTAAGGTATCGTCGGGATCCTTCTTATCAAAGTGTCAATCCAATTTCCCTTTAACTTTAGCATCTAGTACTTTATGTCATCCCCAGACCGAATGATATGACCAGAGGCTTGTTTGCGGGAATTGGGCTTGCTAGCATGACCTTTTCCCTATGTATAGGAAACATGTTCATATACATTTTTGTCTACAACATTTAATATTTTCATATGAGAAGGAAGACGACTGTAATATTTATCATTTTGCGTTGTGTGTCTAATGTACTTACAGACCCGTTACTACTTTTGCATCCAAGAACAAACTACATTGAATACGAGATGTTGAAGTTGAGGATGCCAAATCTAGAGCAGTCAAAAAAGGAAAAGAAACTAGGTGTGCATTTTGGTGTCTACATTGTTCTTTTTTTCTTAGTGTTTGCATAATTTGCTAAACTTTGCTTAAAAATAACTTGTGTCACACAAATTACAAGATGAAAGAAATAATAGATGTTGAGAACTATCAAATGAACAGAGGGTTGAGTGTAGATACCAACATCGACCAAGTACTAAGTAAAACCAATCTTTTTAGATTAGTTTCATTTTCATACACTGCAGGGGACTGTCTGTTTGATGCATTTCAAGTTTTTTTGCATTTTTGTTATTCTTCGGTTCAGTTGCGCCATGGTGTGGTACATCAATTCCTCTTCTGCTTGCACAATGGAAACATTGATGTGTTAGAATCATTTTAGTATGAATTGACATATGACTTTTCGTCTCAGTTGCATGGCTTTCATGATGTTGGTGCATATATTTCAAAGATGTGGTTATCTACATTTGCGAACCAACCTGAAAATGAGAGAGGGCTATGGGGTGATATGTTTTGCATAAGATGGCTAGCCAGCTGGATAAATATACCATTCGCAGTTTGATCACTAAAAAGGAATAGAAGGTACTTGTTATTCAATGAAAATACAAGTAAAGATATTTCATTATTGTATAAAATATCTACCTTATGCAATTTTGAAGATATAATACTTACTTGTCCCCCATGTGCAAAGAGCTTCGATTCCATTGGAAACATCATATGCATAACATGCATAGTTTTGGATTGGACATAGCAACAACTAGTACAACTAGTTATGACGAGAATTTGTTCACTGCACTTTGGTAATTGGTCACGATAGCGTTCGAATTGTAGTCTCTAAGATTGTACATTGTCCAATCCTTTCGCAATGCACTTATACGTGGAGATCATAATTCCTTTCGTTGTTTGCATCAACATCTGACATCTGATTTCATATAAAGTGTGTGAGAAGGTGGTAGTTAGAAAACGTATCTGATAAAGATGTCATTGCCATATTAAAAGGGAAATATAGAGGGTGGTCCATTTTGTTTGCATTGGGTATCAATCATATTCGAAGTAAATATTCAAGTTTGTTTGTTCGTTGCAGGTAGCATTGTCAAGTACTAAACTGTTGATTCAAACTCTGATAAAACAACTGATATTATGTCATTTGAAACAGATACATCACACACTCACTATGAGCCATTGGTCCACTATGAACCGTTGGTAACACAAAATTGCAATGAATAATGTAGTTTTAATTGTAACCAAGTTCCTGTAAGTGTGGACATGATGGATGGAGTCAACTACCATACCATTACAAGAACACGTAATCCAATATGTAATAACAATTGCATTGTTCTTCCTGTCCATGTACTGAAACAAGATCACCATGCATTTGGTCAGGATTGTACAAGAACAACAATGTCAACAAGTAATGATGATGGATTCAAGCTATCTCATCTCTGAGAATTTGAAAGTGTTGCTAAGAATCCTAGGCTTACATACCATCGGCTGGAAAAAAAAATATGCAAAAAATAATTGCGTTGACATGTTCTTTGTTGAAGACAAGAAACAGATGGCCAATGCAGAAGACTAGCAAAATCCACGTTGTGCACAATGTGCAGAGATCATGCTTACAACAAATAGTAGTTCCAACCTTCACATCCACTTCCACCAGGAACATCCATTTCCATCCCATACACATAAATTCAATTACCATCAACTGAAAAAGCACATACGTGAAATCCAAGAAAACAATTACGTTTCTAGTGTGGGCCATTGTCCCGACAGGAATTCAAACATAAGGTTCCATAGATCAAAGAAAATTGCTTGTAATGTCAAGAAGGAAAAATAAAAAAAATACCCGTTGGCCATTTCCATGTATAGAAGAAAAATGAAAAGGAAGTCTATATGGAACAAATTAAAGACACACCTAGGATGACATGTGCAAGTTGTGAGGAGCTGCTCGTTGAGAAATCAAAATCCTTGTTCAGATTTATAGAGCAAACAAATTATGAAAACTTAATAAGCTTTGAGGACTTTTTGATGCACTTGAGCATAATCGAAGATGGGTACATCCAATTACTACAATCTACATTAAAGAAACTGACAATTTTCCATGGTCCGATGAATTTTTTCATAGATCCATTTTATTATTAATTCTGCTTTTACATGACTACATGCAACCATGGAACGGGTGAATCTGTTAATTAAACAAAAAAATTAACGTAAATATTTATTTTTATGTGTATCAATAATTAAATATGGAGTCCAATTCGTTGAACAAAAAAAAGACGAAGAAGTATGCGATATTGGACGTGGTAACCATCAATATTGCCAATTCCCGGATAGCTTGAACCGTTGATCCATCATCATACAATGATAAACAAGTTCATGTTCAAACCTGCACTCACTTCAAGAGATTCTTGTAAGGTCTCACGTAGATTGCGTCGACATAAAATGGCATAATTTTATTCATCAATTCGATATAGATGGAGTGAGAGTGAATTTTTCTCCAATAAAACATGGATGGAGTGAGAGTGATTTTTTCAAAAATAACATAGATGGAGTGAGAGTGAATTAATACATTGGACTTTTAAAGTAAATTAATTATTTAAAAAAATATTATTTTAATTTATTTTGTTAAATATTTATTAATTTTATGAAAATTAATTAAAAAGTAGTCTAATTAATTAGAATTAATATTATTAAATATTTAATTTATTTATTTTTTTATGTTGAATTCAATTTTTCTAAATAAAACAAGAAAAAAAACGAAAACATATTTGTTGGAAGATGATTTCTGTATGGTTCGTCTTTAATTTCAAGTAAGTAAATTTTTCTAATTTACTGTTGGAAGATGATTTCTGATAATTACAAGCAAAAAAAACGAAAAAAAACAAGCAAGTAAATTTTTCTAATTTACTGTTGGAAGATGATTTATGTCTTTGGACAATAGGACAAATAGCTCGAATATATTTGTGGAACGGACGTTTGGGAATTTAATGATTGAGTCCATTGATTTGGTGAAAATTTAACTGTATAAGTCCGACGTGAATTTGCCTTATTTTCATCAAAGTCCGACGTGAATTTGCCTTATTTTCATCAAAGTCCGACGTCTTAAATGCATTTATTTTCAATTACGAGAGGCGATTTGGTATTAAATTTGTATTTAAGAACTCTTAAATGTGTTACTGTTGCTTGTCGTACACTAGTTTTCACTATTTTCAAGGCTTTTCTTCGTACCGTCAAATAGTTTTTTTTTTCCTCTGGAATCTGCAGAGACAGACGGAAAAACTCGAGAACACTTATTTTGGAGGAAATAAGATAATCTAAATTTAGGAAAAGGTATTGCAAAGGCCTGAGGAAGGATTAATTTGAAGAGGGGACAACATAGTCACGACACATGCAAAGAAAAAAATAAAAATTAAGATAATATAACATCCATAAATGGTCACAACACATACAAAGAAAAAATAAAAATTAAGATAATCTAACATCCATAAATGATATTTCCAAGGCTTGTAGGACCACACATATGCAAGGATCTACTGCAAAAACAGAACAATAAATAAACAAATATAAAGATAAGAATTAAAAAATATTTAAAATAATATTTAATATTTATTTAATTGTGTTAAAAAATATTTAAATAAGAATTAATATTTATTTAATTATGTTCTTCAAATATAGAGAGATGATTTACACAAATACAACCATAAAAATTTTGCTTTTATTTTTTATTAAAATTAAAAAACTAAGCTCCACACTCTACTTTGGATGCATACTACAAAATTGTAAACAAAATGACCAACAAAATTTTAAAAGTTATTGCGATCACTTTCCTATGTTATCTAAGTCAAGCATTTTGTAAATTTTTGGTATTTTTACCTAAAAGCAATGGATGCATGTATGCGATCTTATTGTAAAATTTACCATTATTGAAAAAATTACCATTAAGTCATGGGTACCCATGAGTCACCACGTGCACTCAATGTAGTTTAACCAAATCTAAGTATCATTACGATACAATAAACTTTTTTTTATAAAAATACCATGAAAACATAACAACTAGAAAAAATGAATGCATGCATGCAATCTTATTGTAAAATTTAACCTTCATTAGTGTGCCTACTTAAGTATTGTCTCTATTTTTATCATGTAAACATAATTAGGGTTTGAGCAAAAGTGTTAATTGTCTCTTAATGATTTCCTATTTTTGTATGGTGTTTAGTAAACATTTTTGAGTCGTTCAAAAAGAGTGTAGAAATCAAAAGTCTTGCGAAGGTGGTGCTCCTCGAAGACTCTGCAGTTGGAAAAACTAGCCTTCTTTTGTGATTCGTCTAGGATGAGTTTTGTGAAGGTCAAAGACCCATGATGGAGCACCGTTGATCATATACATTATCCTATTTGTGAAGGAGGCCATGGAGGATGTAAAATTAGAGATATTGTAGCATGACTCCCTTATATTATCGTTATCGTGGAGTCGATATAACCATCATCATGTATGATATTACGAACATCGATTCGTTTGTGTGTGCAAAGAGATGGATCGATGAAGTGGAGGAACATGTGAATATGAGGCCCCTTATAATTATCGTCGAGAATAAGAGGGACTTGGAATTACAGAGAATGGTTTCCTGATTTCATTTTGAATATTTTTCTTGTGAAAATGGTTGTTCAAAGAAACTTCTGCTAAGACTACACACAATGTTAAAGAGATCTTCTATGAAGTTTCCAGACTGATAATTCCTATGATGATTAAAATTAATGTCCTCAACCAAAGAGAGAGTGGTGAATACTATGGACAACAGACATAATGTTAGACAGTTGGATTAGGTTGATGAATAGTTGGTATGGATTTTTGGTTTTCATTGATGTCAACCATTGGAGAGTGATATTGTAGATTGATGTCAACCATTGGAGAGTGATATTGTAGATTGATGTCAACCCTTAGTGATTGATTTCAACCCTTGGAGAAAGTTCGGTAGTGAATTTCGATAGAACAAAGGTTTGGGTAATGGACCCAAGGTTGTTTCATGTATAATGGTATAATTTTTAATATATTTGAAGGTAAGATATGTTGGTATGTTGAACGTCACATAACTCCTCACAGTCAGAGAGTTATGGCCATGAGGAGTTGGAGAACCCAGGTTTGGGTAATGGACCCAAATTTGTTTGATGGATAATGGTACGAGTTTTGATATATTTTCAGGAAATACTATTCTAGATGGATATTAAATTTCATTCCATTTCTAGTGGTATGTGTAACGTCACATAATTCCTCATGGTTAGAGAGTTATGACCATGTGAAGTTGGAGAACCCTTATCAGTCATCTAGAAGCCCCAAAAGGTCAAAGTAGTCAAAGTGGTTTAAGAGATTTTAGAAGGTAAATAATAAAGTGAAGTGATGAGTTTACTATAAGTAAAAGTGAATACAAAATAAATTATTTAAATAATAAAGTTAATGGAGAAATTAGAAGTGGGTTAACCCTAAAATAAGGAAAGTGGGTTAAGATGGTTAAAAGGTAACCCCTTGAGGAAGCTACATGAAAGTATAAATAAGAGGCAAGGATCTCTAATTTTAATCACACTTGAGCATATTGAATATCTACAAGTGAATGAGGTAACCAAAGGATATCTAAGCCAAATTTCAAAGGGAAGGTGAAGTAAAGAAGGCTGAAATTCAAGAGAGGATAAATTCTTTTGATGATGCTTTCTAAGGTATGTTATTTATAGGTCATCTCACCATTTTCGCAATAAATTTTTTTATAGAATGATTCAGATCGTGAAATTAGGAGGCCATTGAGGAACCATATCCAAGTAGATGTGGTAAAAATTTCATCTTGTGGTTCGTTGTATTTGTGGAGTTACACTCTGTGGAAAATAGGGTTTGTGGCTAGTCCTGAAACTAGTCTAAAACAGGTGTTTCGAGTAAAAACATCATAACTTCTTCATAACATATCCGAATTCAGTAAGACCAAATGTTTTGGTTAGATTACAATCTGTATTATTCCGTGTACAATTTTCATATCCATACAACAAATATTCCATGCGGGGAAGGCTGTACAAGTTTGCTCTCTAGAATAAGCCAAAATTTCAACAAGGTATGTCATTTTTGCTATAACTCATTTTCTGAGAGGTTCCAAGTAGTGACACTTGGAGGAGTTGCATAAAACACACTGAAGGACATTGCGTACTATTTTAAGATATTTATTCATTACATATACATAGTTATGATTATTTCAAGTTAGGGTTGTTGACTAATCCAAAACTAGTCATGTGAGACTAAAGTAAAGTTTGATGAAAATGCTAGTCTCTTGTTGTTAAAGTTAAGGAAGGTTTGCAGGTATGTGAGCATATACACCAGGTTTATTACAGAGTTACAAATTAGATTTGGATGATGAATTTGATGAGGGCTTTTGGTTGAGGTACATGTTGGGTACATGGTTGAGACAAGTAGTTGATGAGTTGGAACATACATGAGGTGTATAGTTGATGATGTTGGTACATCTTGATGAGTCATAGTTGATGAGTAGTTTATACATGATTGGTACATGGTTGGAGTATAGTATTGTTGACACATGGTTTATGGATGATGTAGCATACTTGTATTGGTATATTATTAATAGGACATATTGATCTTGGTGATGATTATGAGTTGTTGTGTTATGCTTGGTTGATGCACATCTTTGAGAGTTATCTTGGTGATTGATCTTGGTGAGTAGATCTGATTTGGTTGATAATATTTATGAGACAGGTTGTTGTGATAGGTTGTTGTGACAGGTTATTCGTACAGGTTTGGTGCATGGTTGATGCACTTGTTCATGGTATAGGTTGAGGTACAAGTTGGTGCATGGTTGATGCACTTGTTTATGGTACAGGCTGATTACAGGTTGTTTGGTACAGGTTGGTGCATGGTTAATGAACTTGTTTATGGTACTTGTTGATTACAGGTTGATGCATGGTGGATGCCTTGTTCAAGTTATTGGTACAGGTTGTTTGGTGCAGGTTGATTGGTATAGGTTTACAATAGTATATCTCACATTGATAGTGTGATAGTGGTTCCATCATTCTACTTATATGTTAGGGATGTTGGATGGGGAAAAGTCAGGTGGTTGTAGCCACCTTCTGGTTGTAGACGAAGAACATAGGGGGTTGTAGTCTCCTTTTGGTTGTAGCAAGAGAATTGGGGAGTTGGAGCTTCCCTCAAGTTGTAGCCTGAGAAACTAGGGGGTTGGAGCCTCCTTCCCATTGCAGCTGGAAAACAAAGGAAGTTGGTGCTTCCAATGAATGTAATTCTTAAAGACATATAAGAAAAATCATTTCATGGTTTTCTCCCGCTTTGGGTTTCCATGTAAAACACCAGTGTACTATGCATGTGTGTGATTTCTCATTTGTTCATTGTTTATTTACTCTGCAACTATTGTATGATAATGTTGCATTGATATAACACTTGGATTTTATGGTGAAAAGGATTAAATTTCTCGATTACTGATTCACCCCCCCTCTAAGTAATCCAACAATTGGTATCAGAGCCAGTTCCTTCAGGAAACAGTTTAACCACTGAAAGGAGATCATGGATTATTATGAGAATGGAGTACCAATGTTTAATGGTCAGAATGGTTTTAATTATAAGATGTGGAGCGGAAGGATGAAAGTATTTTTATAGGCTGTTGGCACAGGGGCAGACCCAGGGTTCAATGCTTCAACAACGCACCAAAAAAACCTTAACTACTGGCCCTTTCGGCAACACCTATGAAGCAGATGAAGTCTCACCCGAGGTAGGAGCAGAGGGGGGTTGCAGGACTCAAGTGTCTACAGCCTAGATGGGACACAAATATGTGATTACAACACTTAACAGAGCACTTATCTAGTCAATATGAATCAGTTCATAAATCCCATTCACATCGTAACTTAAACCCTAAATACATAACATTACAGTAACAAGCAAGATCAAGTACTTTCCAATCTATTAGCACATAACATTAACTCAGATCTAGCATTCATTTACCATTAATATAGCACTAAGAATCCATACATCTATCTAACATATACAAAGATTAGTGCACTAAGCAGATAAACACATAAACAACATGAACATCATTGCACAAAACATATCAACATAGGATATACATGGTTCACCCCAGTGTGGGGATACATCCACCAACTCTTCTTATTCTTTATTAGTCTCTTTCAATATTCTTACATTCACCAAGCCACAAAGACAACTCCACAAAGGACAAGAGATCTGTGCGCACCTCGCTAGATCCTCCTTCCCCGAATTAGGTCAGGGCACAAAGCCTTACACAGTCTGTGCACAAAGCCTCTTACAATCACTTTCACTTAGCTTTGCAAGTCTTAACATACTCTAGTCATGCACTAATCCAATGACCTCTATAAGCCAATTAATCTCTTACTTACATTTCCTAGCTACTTATTTATACATTACAAAAAGGCCTAAGCATGGATAAACTCATGGGCTGACATCCCATACCTGTTACCTAAACCCTAAAATTCCAAAAGCCCACAAAATGGGTGAGATCCCATGATCTCTGCTTCGCCTGGGCGCTCCATCTTCGATCATCCTGTCGAAGTCCCAAAAATGGTCAAACACGACCAATGTTTCCTCAAAACTTGGTCAAGGGCCAACAGGCCCCCAACACTCACCTGTGACTCGTCCTGAGCCACTCTGATCTGAGTAACACTGCTTCGAAGGCCTCGATCTTATCTCGAGAGACCTCAAATTACTACTTCGCCAGAGCCTCCTGCTCGGCGAACTCCTGAATTACTTGCTTGGTGTCAGGCCCTTCCAAGTGTTGTTCTATTGTTGCAACCACATGTTCCAACTGTGAGCCGTGTCCCTCGATCTATTCAAAAAGTGTGTAGTCTTTGTCCTGCACCGACTGGAGTCTCTGTGCCACCTCCATAACTATGCTTTGGATGGCAGTGACCTGCTGCTGAACTGTGCGTTGTTCCTATGACCTCTTCATTTTCTCAATTGCAGTATGCAACTTAATATGTTCTTTTACTATGGACGCCTATGTCTTCGCCTCCTGGAGTTGTGCTTCTAATTTACTCATCTTCGGGTCTTCCGCAAGGCGCTCATAATTTTGCGCACTTTGATCACTTAACTACTTACATTCTGAGGCCAACGCCCTGATTCTTTCTACTGTGCTCCTGGAAGCTTCTTCCCTTTGATCCGGCACTTCTTTTGGGGTGCTAGGTACTTCTTGGATTTCTAATTCTATGATCCATGCTTGAAGCTGTTGAATGGCTTTGGCGAGCTTCCCCACTTTCATCTCAGTTGAGTCCGATTACTCCTGTGCCAAGCCCGACACAGAACAGAGTTCTCTAGTCACTACCTCCTTGACCACAATTTGATCTGCAAGCAACTGGTATTTTTATTCCTGCATCTTTTCTTTGTTCTCCTCCAACATCGCCCTAATTTCACTTTTCTCCTACTGCGCAACTTGAAGATTCTCTAGGACCTCTTCTTTTCTTGATTTAAGGCCTCTATGGAATGTTCATTTACTTTTTGGGATCGATGAAGATGAGCCTCTATTGCATCTACTAATCTGCGTAATTGGGTGGGATCATCCCCCAATTCTACACTCTTTGTCGAAGATGGCGTGATGCGGTCTCAACGGTCCAAGGGATATATTTTCGGCAATAACTGCATTTCTAACCATTCCAGAGCGTCATTCTAACGGGCGGGATGCCTCCAACGGTCATATAGCTTTGTCGTGGAGAATTGCCATTCTGCACGGTTTTGTTATTCCGGTGAGGTTCAAGTTTTGCAAGCTTGCCTTCTACGAAGTCCTCTCTAGAACTTCCTGCAGTTTCTCTAAAAAAAAATTCGTCTTACTAAGCTTTCTTGCCTTATTTCCTGTGATCTAAGTCTCTGGCTTCCTTTTTCCATTCTTATTCTTATCTTCTCTTAGCGTAGTAACTTCGCACTGCTGAGGGTTTTTCAAAGAGTTCAAATGTAATGCCTCTTCTCTTACTATTTCCGGGGTGGGTGCTCTTCTCTCCTGCATGGACATGTTCTTTAAGCCTTCTTGTGTTCTTTCAACTTCGACAACTAACTCTCTTGGTTTTTGTTGCTTCGACTTGTCCTCTTGTTCTTGTATTAGTTGCTCTATTTTTCTAGCCATGAAGTCCCTTAATTCTTGTTTTTTCTGTTATGTGGCTTCCTCCTCTTCTTTTCTTCGGATCTGATCTTTCTCAATCCAGGTCTTTCCTAAAAAAAAGTGCAAAAGAAGCGTTGTTCTCAACAAACTTAATGACTTCAATTTTTTCTTCGGTCGATGTTTCATGGGAAATCATAGGTATATTAGTAACTCTTCCACACATGGTTATCATCTTTCATTTAAACAATCCTATCCCTCCCAATGAAGGAAGCATATTAGACCTTCCAAAAATTTCCCAAGTGATTTCTGGCACAATGTTCACATGTGTTTCTTCATCCAATACACAGTCTATGTCGAAGTCTCCTATTCTTGTTTCTATAAACTACTTCTCTTTTAAGATCTCTGGTAGACTGATGTCTCTGTGATCATTCAATGTTTCTTTCATTTGTAATAATACATTCTTTGATTCTTTCTGGTTCTCTAACGTATCCTTAGTCTCTTGACCTTCTTTACAGTTTTCTTGTCTCATGTTCATATTTTCAACTTTAGCAATCATTCTAGGGAAATCCTCAACCTCATTACCAATAGCTTTACAACAAAGACAAATAGGACCTATACCAGGGCATTCCTTAGCAAGATGGCCTGGTCTTTTGCAATTATAATGCAATGTCAATCCTCTCTTTATTTTAAACGATCCCCAACCTTTCCTGTATAGTGCACTGGGATCACAGTGATGGACCTGCAATCTGCAAAAATTCTTTCTAGGTTTATGCATCCACTTGTTAGTCCAAAAATTCTTTATATGCATAGGAATAACATATCTTGTTAGTCCAAAAATTATTCATATCAACTCTTTCTTCTAGTTGTTCCCTAGTTTTCAGACCAGGACAAAATATATCAAACATACTTAGATTCATATTTCCGAAGAAAACTTTTCCACTTATCTTACCTTTAGCACAAATCTTTAATATCTTACCTATTTTCTTCATATTGGGCTTCTCTCTTAGAACAGAGCTTCGCAGTTAAGTAGAATATTGCACGCTGCAGCAACATATCTACGCATAGATCTTTCTCTTTTATTCAGTTCCCAGCAATCACAGTTTCAGGTCCCGACAACGGAACCATTTCTTGGACAGGGGCAGACCCAGGGTTCAACGCTTCAACAACGCACCAACAAAACCCTAACTACCGACCCTTTCGAAAACACCTGCAAAGCAAATGAAGTCTCACCCAAGGTAGAGGCAGGGGGGGTTGCAGGACCTAAGTGTCTACAACCTAGCTGGGACACAGATTTTTGATTACAACACTTAATAGAGCACTTATCTAGTCAATATGCATCAATTCATAAATCCCATTCACATCGCAGATTAAACCCTAAATACAGAACATTGCAGTAAAAACCAAGATCAAGTACTTTCCAATCAGTTAGCACATAGCATTAAATCAGATCTAGCATTCATTTACCATTAATAGAGAACTAAGAATCCATACATTTATCTAACATATACAAATATTAGTGCGCTAATCAAATAAACACATAAACAACATGAAAATCATTGCACAAAGCACATCAACACAAGATATATGTGGTTCACTCCAATGTGGGTCTACGCCCACCAAATATTCTTTTTTATTAGTCTCTTTCAATCTTCTTACATGCACCAAGCCACAGAGCCAACTCCAAAAAGGATAGGAGATCTGTGCGCACCTCTCCAGATCCTCCTTCCCTGAATTAGGTCAGGGCACAAAGCCTTACACAGTCTGTGCACAAAGCCTCTTACAATCACTTGCACTTATCTCTACAAGTCTTTACATAATCTAGTCATGCACTAAGCCAATGACCTCTCTAATCCAATTACTCTCTTACTTGCATCGCCTAGATACTTATTTATACATTACAAGAAGGCCTAAGCATGGGTAAACCCATGGGCTGACATCTCATACCCATTACCTAAACCCTAAAATCCCAAAAGCCTGCAAAATGGGTGAGATCTCGCAATCTCCGCTTCGCCTAGGCACTCCGTCTTTGATCATCATGTCGAAGTCCCCAAAATGGTCAAACATGACCAATGGTTCCTCAAAACTTGGTCGAGGGCCAACACAGGCACATGGATATTATATTTGGCTATCAGTTGTTACAGGATATGATAGTTCAAAAAGGGAAAAGACTGCAGCCAAGAAGGAATTGAATGAGAATAACAAAATAGAAATGGATTTCATCTAGGAAGGATTACCTAATCCAGTAAGAGAAAAGGTTGGTAAATGTTCATCAACCAAAGAAATTTTGGATAAGTTACATGACATATATTCTTCACCCATCATAGATTCAAAAAATGCCAAAGAAGATGCAGATACAGATCAAGAAGAATTATATTCACCATCTCAAACAGATTCATAAGATGAAGAGTACATAATCACCAGAGGTATGTTGCTTTTCTTTAATTGTGAAAAATGTGGACATCTTGAAATAGAATGCCATGAAGGAAATGAGACAGAAAAACTAATTGAAAAGGAAGACAATTATGAAGCAGAATTGATTAATGTTTTAGATGAACTAAGAGAAGAAAAAAATTCACTCAAGAAAGAATTAATGAAACAAAAGGAAAGTGTTCACATTTTTTAAGAAGCCCAACAGGTCATCGAGAACTTAAGAACTCAACTAGAAGAAGCCAGAAAGATCGAAGAATATATTGAATATCAAAATAAATATTTGGAAGCCAACATAGAAGCACATAAGGAAGAAGCATAAATGAGAGAGAAGATAATGGCATATCATATTAAGGAAAGAACTAATGATCTAAACCAGCTTGAGGCAGAGTTTGGTCAATAAGAGAAAGGACTTGAAGAAGAAATAATCACATTAAAAATTCATCTTGAAAAAGAGAAAAGAACAAAAGAAGTCATGAAGTCTCAGATAATGAAGAAAGAAGAAGAGGTTGAGAAGCTTGAAGAATAATTTGTCACATTGAGAAGTAAAATCGTCAATCTCAACAAGAACATTGAAGAGACAGAAACATCCACATCAGTTATAGATAATGAAGAGAAGCACTCTAGGTTGCTAGAAAAGAAGAATGAATAAAATAGAAAGAGTTATGTAGAAGCACTCAAAGGAAGGAATCATGGTCAACCAGAATCTAAGATAACTATTGAAGATACATCTTCAATAAGACCATTCATGTTCAAGCCACAAAGAAGCTTCAATCATGATCATGATCATTCAAGGCAAAATTTAGAAGAACTATGCCACAAAGAAGATCATTCACTCCAATGTATGCAAATTTATTTTATGGTCATTATTTTTATTGTACTAACATTGGACATAAGGTTGCAGATTGCATGGACTATAAAAGAAATGTTCAAGGAAGAAATGCCTATGTGGCCCCATGTAAAATTGAATGTTACAAATTTCATAATTATGGACACATAGCTAGTGATTGTAGAAGCATGATCGATACATCCATGAAAGAGAACATGGATATCAGATGTAAGAAAGTGTGGATAAGAAAACACGAAGAACAGGTGAAAAAATACCAGGTCCCAGAGATCGCAAGATTGGCAATAAAACAAGATGAAGAAAATTCTACATAGAAAAAAAAATATGTTAGATACAGAAAGGTTTGGAAAATAACTATAAGAAAAGAAGGAAAAGTAAAAGGAACAGGTTCAAGAGATTGTAATTTCAGGAATTGCAGTGAAAGATGAATCCACGGACAGAAAGAAAGAAGTCAGAGCTCAGAGAGATGATGAATCTACCAATGAAGATGATGATGAATCTACCAATGAAGATGATGATGAATACAATTTAGATAAGGAATTGTTTTGGGCCATCCGACTTAGAGACTCCCAGATAATATGAATATTAGAGAGGGGGAGTATATGCGATAGTTGTGACAGGCCAAAAAACCATCCTTCAAGTAACTTGCAGAGTTTGAGAAGACAAATACAGATAAGTTAGTTAGCATAAGTACAATTTGATAGATTAATCAAGACTTCATGATAGTGTAGTGATAAATGGGTCAACATTATGGACAGTTACGCAAGTAAAGTCTTGGACAGTATGGACATAGATGGATTCATAAGAATACTTAGCAGGTTTGGATAGATATGTGATAGTGGACGAGAGAATGGATTCATAGATTGGTTTAGAGAGTGGTTCAGAGACAAAGGAACATTATCATAATGGATGATAATTACACAGGAAATGGCTCGAACAATGCTAATGGATTCCAAATTGACAGATATTTTTTTGACACATGTAGTGCATACATCAGTTCACATTCAAAATAGAGTAATTCTCAAAAACAAAAATGACAAAACTCCCTACAAACTATGGAAAGGAAGCGCAGACATCATCCTCTACATCAAGGTAACTTAAGGTAGTATTTTATTAATTGAAATTTATGTTGATGATATTGTTTTTGGAAGTACTAATGACAGGTTAAGCCAGAAATTTGCAAAGGATATGCAAAATGAATTTGAAATTTCATTACTTGGAGAACTATCCTTCTTTCTGGGTCTTCAGATATGTCAAAGAAACCAAGGAATTTTTATTTCTCAAACTAATTATATGAGAGAAATGCTAAAGAGGTTCGGAACGGAATATTGAAAACTAGTTACCACTCCTATGCAAACCAATTGCAAGTTGAGAAAAGATGATGATTCAAAGTCTACAAACCAGAGGAAATACAGGTCAATGATTGGTAGCTTACTATATGTGACAACATCCATACCAGATGTAATGGAGGCAGTTGGACAGGTGGCACGATTTCAAGCAACACCAAAGGAATCACATGTATTAGCAGTGAAAAGGATTTTCAAATATCTCAAAGGAACAAAAGATTTTGGATTATGGTATCCAAAAGAAAAGGATCTATCACTTATTACCTACACAGATGCAGATTAGGAAGGTTACATTGATGACCAATGAAGCACCAATGGAGCAACATTCTCCTTGGGTGAGTGTTTAGTATCATGGTTAAGAAAGAAACAATCATCGATATCCTTATCTACAACCGAGGTAGAGTATATTGCAGCAGAAACATGTTGTACACAAGTTCTATGGATGAAACAAACTCTGGCAGATATACAAGTTGAGTATGATCATCCCATTCCAATCTATTGTGATAATACAAGTGCCATCAGTATCTCAAAGTGTTAGAAATTAATGAATGTGCTCGTTTAACCATAGACAATATAGCAATATTGTCACCCAACCATAGGCCGAAGCCACCCCCGAGCACCTTAACCTTGACAGAGAATCATTCTGGAAGCAAACCCTAGGATAGATAGCCAAACAAAGGTGGTGCACATTTCTCCAAGGATGGCACACCAAGAAAGAGTAACAAGAGCTGATCAGAGAGTCCAAAACATAACCAAGAGAGAATCCAAGCCAAAACCGAAATCTTCTAGTTGCAGCGGCTGCAAAAAAAACTCTTCTCTAAACTTGCGCACAAACTGTCCAACTGCAGTGCACACAAGTGTGCTTCTGCAGTTATGAGAATAACTGCCAGAATGAAGACTGGCCTCCTGTATTTATACTATTTCTGGCAGACTTCCTGGGTCAACTTCTCATTCTGGGTGCCAATTTACTTAGTATACAACATTTCCTTTAGACAAGTTCTTCTCTTGGAGGCTTATAACCTAATACAAATTATCCTCTTGAGTTGACTTGTCTTCTAGGGTTAGCCAACTAATTAGGGTTTCTTCTTGCTTCCTGGAATATTCTATTCTCTTCAGGTTTACACATGGAGGTAAATACCTCCCGCAGCTACCATAATATCAACACTCCGTCCTAGCTAGGGAGGTATTGAAGGTAATGATCTTGAGCACAAACATACCATTCACACGGTAGCATAAACATAGTCGTATGGACTATCTCATGATTAGATCATGAGCACCATCATCACTATCAGTGTCATCAGTTGCATCATCTCTTGAAACCATACTCCATCTAAGTAATCAGACATGATGTTGGATAAGTCACTCACTCCACAGAGTGACACAAGAACCATTATTCTAATCCAGACATATGTCCTAGAAGAATAAATGTCCTAGATCATTTTCCATCTGGGAAATCTATGTCCATTGATCATCCATCTAGATGATAATCATTTCCAACACTACTGATAGTTTTCAAGGAAATCAGAACAATGTCATTCAATAAAACACAATTGTGTCTATCCATAGTAGTACACAACTACAATCCAGTGGTACACTGCCACACCAAGTATCACACAGATACTTGATCAGTGACATATAGTCATAATCAGTGGAACACATCCACCACAACAATACACATCTACTATCTAGAGACATACACTCTCCATAACAATCATAGCATATGATATCAACCTGCACAGAAAACATTGTTATGATATAAACTGAATCATCTGGGCCACTCTTCCACTCACATCTGTGAGATCTGGAAGAGCATGTGCCCTTAGAAGGTAAAACAACAATGATGAGATATCTGGACTATTCTTCTCAAGCAAGGAAGAATAATTGTCCTGATTTATGAGCATGGACCATTCACCTATCTGGGCCATTCCTCTGGCACTAAACAAAGTGCAACCTGGAGAGAATGAGTTTTCCCTAGGGAATGCATGTCCCTGATTGTTGAACTTGGATTATTCACCTATCTGGGCCATTCCTCCGACACTAAACAAAGTGAAACATGGAGAGAATGAATCTTCCCTAGGGAATGATTGTCCGGACCATTTCCTAATGAAATGATTGTCCTGCACCAACCTCTAAAATGGACCATTCTTTGAAACTACTCACAACTGTGAGCTTCGAAAGAATGATTTTCCGACGAGGTGACCAATCTTCTTGACCACTACTGAGAGTGACCGTCAAGAAGAGAGATTTTCCTAGACCATTCCCCCACACTGGACACAAGGGGAATCGTTGTCTATGGTACATCAACAATCCATCGAACCATTTTCATTACGAAAATGACCATTCGATCTGGACCATTTTCCAAACTGGAAAATGTGTGTCCATCAGAAGTCTCAAACCACTTTCCGAACTGGAAAGGAACTGCTCATCTTGGACCATTTTTTGAACTGAAAAATGACTGTCTATAAATCAATAACACATCAGTGCTCCCTCCCAAACTGGGATTCATCTCTTCCTTTTTCAATAAGGAATTCGTCTCCATGAGCTCCAACTTGAGTACGCAAACTCTTTCATCTTAGACATAGGCCTTTCCAAAATATTTGTTTATCTACTCATTTGTGGAGATATATATATTAGAGAACCACTTCTCTTTTCTGGACTTCATCACAAAGAATATAATTCTTGATCTCAAATGTACTTCGGTCTTTCTGAAACACTGGTTTTCTCTGAATGCTTCATATAGCTCTGATCAATATAGTATATCATTGTTGGATTAATCTTTTGTTTCCTGCTAGCTCATAACATCGTGGCAAGGGTCAAACTGGAACATATCCAAGTGGTACTTCTTCTACCATCATGAGATTTTTTCATGGATTAGTAATCCATCATCCTGAGATTTTGAGTAACCATTCTAATACAATATCTTTGTTATAGAAATCTTTTCACCATGCTTTTGTTGTGCATTGGAGGTTTTTTACCAAGTTTTCTTCTTTCATCTGCATACAAGGGTCTCTTTCTGGTATAACTTAAATCCTTGAGGTTTCTCTTCATACGCTTTTTGTTCAATTATTTTGGAGAATAGTCTTTGCATTCATCTAATGTAAACTCCAACCCATGGATATTGCGGACGATATAATGGCTCATGTAGAGGTATGTTTGGTTTACTGGAACAAACAATCATCGTAGTCTTCTCCCTCCATCTGGTAGAACTTCTAGTTCTGGATATCGCAATGCTTTCATTCATAAGTCTTCCATACACTGTTCTTCATCACAACTTTTAGTTCCTCTGCTTGATTTCTTTTAGTGAGTTCATATCAGGTTGGTAGTCTTATGATTCTTGATACGATGACTGGTTGTTCTGGATTTTCTTTCTTTCTTGGAATCTTCATGTTCTTCCTCGTGTTTCTCTTTGGATCTTGGGTCCATGGATTTTTCTATAGATTCCATGCCCTGAAGATTCCAACTTCTTTCTTTTATCATAGGATCATGGATGTGGATGGACAACCAGGGATATTTTAAGGCTTCTTTTCGAAGAATACTTCTTCTAAAATTACACTTGAACACGTGTTTATTTTCATGGTTGCTACCATGGATAGATACTTTATCATCTTCAATGGATCATACTATTTAGGATTATCTCCCTTCTAATCATTGCTTCATGCATGAGTGCATGCTCATCTTTTGGAATTATGTAATCAGCTCCCTCGAACTAAGAGTGCCGACACTTTTGTCTGCATCCTTATTTCCTTCTGCAAAGCATCATAAGTCCTTTTCCAATTTCCTCTTGATTGTTGAATTCTTTCTGTTTTTACTCCTTCTAGGTTTCTTCAAGTTTGATTCTGATTTCAGATTATCTTGCAGCTGTTACTTATGTAATAACTTCCACATGAATTGTTGCCGGGGGTTATTGATGTACTTCATCCTTTCATGTGTATTGACTGCTTTGTAGTCATTGTGATAGCAGTCCTTATTTTGTTTTTCTTCCATAGGTGTGGTTTCTCTTTGAACATATTATAGATATGCAAGATATGTACATAAACTATGTAAACATGGTATGTACACGAACTATGAAGATTATTGTTACCTTGTTTTAGAAGAAGAAGTTTGTTTTATCCTGCTTGGTCTTCCTTGAGGGTTTCCTTTCTTCAGCAACTAATGCTTCGTGGGTCTCCTTCCTTTTCTTTAGCTCGGGACAACAATTCTTGTAGTGACCATACTTTCGATAGTTGAAGCATTGTATTTCTGGCATATCTTTCTCTTGATTTGGATTCTTCCTTGAACCAAACTTCTTTTTGTTCCTGAAATTATTGAATCTTGTTGTGAAGGCTTGATAATCGTATTTCTTTTTAGGTTTCTCTTTTGCACTAATCCTTGATTCTTCTTGTGCACAACAAGTCCAAAGTTCTTCAAATGTAGGATACTCCTTCCTTGTGTTCATGATTGCGGCAAATGCATCCCATGTCTTGGGAAGACCATTGATTACTATATTTACCAATTCCTTCTCTGAAATGATTTCTTCAATAGCTTGTAGTTCATCTCTTAACTGAGAGATTCTCACAAGGTATGATGTTATGATGTCATCATCATTCATCTTCATGGCACGGAACTCATTCTTCAGACTCATTAGTTGTCCAATGTTTTTTACTAAGAAGAGGTTTTTTAGGGCATCGTACATCTTCTTAAATGAATCAAGATGGGAGATGTAGGGTATCAAGTGGTATTTTATCAAATCCACTATGATACTCATGGAATTTATGTCATTGTCTTTGAACTTCTCCATAACTGCAACATTTTGAGGTTCCTTCTCTTTTCCTTCTTCGAACTCTGGTTCCACAATATTTCCTTTCACGATATCCAACACTTTGTTCTTGGCAAGGATGAGATCAATCCTTATCTTCCATGCTCTGAAGTTAGAATCCCTTTCTAACTTGTTTTCTGACTTCATAGAGTAAGTCATGTCTTCTTTGACTTGGTCAACCCTAGATTTGACCAAAAACTCAAACTTGACATCTTAGCTTGATGAGAGTACAAAAAGATGCGCTAAGCTAGGGCATACTAGTATATCTGAAAATTAGGTCAATCCCTTCACTTAAGGTGCCTCAACAAGAGGGTTAGGGTTTCGTTGTTGCAACAAAAAATGGTTGCAACTGCAACTGCAAGTGAGAAAATCCTCCCAATCTATCTTCCAGTGGTTAGACTGTCCGAAGATAGTGTGGGCCCATAACCTATTAGAAAGTAAGGAATGTGCTCATTTAACCATAGACAATATATCAATATTGTCACCCAACCATAGGGCGAAGCCACCCCCGAGCACCTTAACCTTGACAGAGAATCATTTTGGAAGCAAACCCTAGGCTAGATATCCAAACAAAGGTGGTGCACCTTTCTCCAAGGATGGCACACCAAGAAAGAGTAACAAGAGTTGATCAGAGAGTCCAAACCATGACCAAGAGAGAGTCCAAGACAAAACCGAAATCTGCTAGTTGCAGCGGATGCAACAATAGCTCTTCTCCAAACTTGTGCACAAACTGTCCAACTGTAGTGCGCACAAGTGTGCTTCTGCATTTCTAAGAATACTTGCCATAATGAAGACTGGCCTCCTGTATTTATACTATTTCTGGCAGACTATCTGGGTTGAATTCTCATTCTAGGTGCCAATTTACTTAGTATATAACATTTCCTTTAGCCAACTTCTTCTCTTGGAGGCTAATAACCTAATACAAATTATCCTCTTGAGCCGACTTGTCTTCTACGGTTATTAGCCAACTAATTAGGGTTTCTTCTTGCTTCCCAGAATATTCTATTCTCATTAAGTTTACACGTGGAGGTAAATACCTCCCGCAGCTACCATAATATCAACACAAAGAACCCGATGATGCACTCCAAAACGAAGCACTTTCCAATCAAGTATCACTTTCTACATGAACAGGTTGCAGAGAAGAACATCAGAGTTGAATATGTGGGCACAAAATAACAAGTGGCATACATCTTTACAAAACCTCTTCCATGGGAATTCTTTGAGTATCTTCACCAGATACTCGGAGTAATTTATATTCCAAAATGAATGATTTTGAATGCTTATCTTATATGTCTTATATTTACATGAGGAAGCACCATAAAGAGGATAGTTCAGGTTGGGAGATCAGTTTTAGGAAGAGTTCAGTCAGGGGGAGTATCCCCAAGGATAGTTTAGTTAGGGGGAGCATCCCCAGATGGAAAAATACATTTGCCATTGATGACAAAGGGAGAGAGATTTATCAGATACATGATAGAAATGATTGGAGAGAGATCAAAGAGGCATGTAGATAGGGGGAGCAGGCCCAAGTAGATTTCATTCAGGGGGAGCATCCCCAAATGGAGATACCCTTTTCCATTGATGTCAAAGGGAGGGAGATAGAAACATTGATGAGGAGTATAAGCATGAATCTTATCATGACTAAGTGTTTCCATCAATGCCAAAGGGGGTGATTGTCATACAATTGGCTTAGGTTGATGAAAATTTGGTATGGATTGTTGGTTTTCATTTATGTCAACCATTGGAGAGTGATATTGTAGATTGATGTCAACCCTTAGTGATTGATGTCAACCCTTGGAGAAAGTCTGGTAGTGAATTCTGGTAGCACAAAGGTTTGGGTAATGGACCCAAGGTTGTTTCATGTATAATGGTATGAGTTTTAATATATTTTAAGGTAATAATATTCTATATGGATATTACATGTCATTCCATTTCCGGTGGTATGTG
>ML778022.1:51814-73240 GCA_009831015.1 Picea engelmannii | reverse complement strand
TCTCACTCTCTCCCTTCCCCTCTCTTGCCCATGTTGATGTTTTGGTAGCTGGAAGAGGTATTTTCCTCCTAGACAACTTTTCTTAGAGAAGAATAAGATTCCAAGAAGTCAAAGGAATACCATTGAACAATTGAAGAACATCCCAAAAAAGAATAAAGTAAAATAGAAGACCACATAATAGAAGTCGGCCCACAAGAAATAATAATAAAGTGGAAATATAATTTCCAGGAAGAGAAGTCGACCCACAAAAATAATAAATACCCAGAATAAGAAGTCTTCCCTAGACAGATGCCCAGATTAGTATAAATACAAGTCTGGGTCAGTTCATTTGTATAGCCACACAGTTATCCTTATGTAGTGCGCACTAGGAAGTTGCAACAGTTTCTCTATTTCTAGTTTCTAGTTCTCTTGGAGAGTGTGCCCCACTTGGGGAAGGATATTCTTGGTGGTTCTTGGTGATCTCTCTTGTGTGCTACCTATGGAAGATTCGTAATAAGGTTGTGTGGTGTTTCCCAATCACTTTGTGCCAATTTCAGTTGCAATTATATTTGTAGTAGAAATTGCAATTGTAGATGCAGTTACTAGTTGTGTCAGTTATGTTGTGTGTTATCTTTCTCTAGTGATGTGCCTATCTTGCAACAGTTTTGTGGTGTTGCTCAGATGTTTACCCTCGCTAGGGTTTGAAAAGAAGAAGATAAATATTTGTTATCGGGGTTTCTTCATTGTTGATGTTCTCTTGTGAATAGAGATTTTTCATGGTTGTATTGGAATATTGGAAATATTATCTCTAAGAAAAGTTGGTTGGGTTTTTCCTCATTTGGGGTTTCCTAGGATAAATCTTTGTGTCCACTTGTGATTTTTTTTTGTTTCTTATATATTTCAGTATATGATTATTGAATGTGAAAAGAAGATAAAAATGCTATGGTAAATCTAATTTTAATGAAACTAATGAAAATCTAACATCGGATCAGAGCAGGTTTCCTTCACAACAATCTAATCGTTGGAAGGAAGATCGTGAGATTTTCCACATTAATGAGATTTGTCGTTGCACATGCCATTTGTCGTTGCACAATTTTATTTGTCAAGATCGTTGAACACTTATTATAAAATAAATTGGGACAAAATCCATCACTAATAAACTCACCATACTCTAGTTCACCTATTGTACTTCTCAGATTGACTTTCCATCAAAATTGAATTTTTAGGGTTTTAGGCTTGTTGAAATTTTCATGGACATTGAACCTTTTGTTTCAGATTTCTAACTCTTTCTTATTGATGTAATTTATCATATTTGAAGACAAATTTGGATGGTGTGCTTGTATATAATAGGAGATGTACACTTGGAGAAAGGGCATTTATCCAAGAAGTGACAGTAGATCCAAAGGGATCTTAGACCTAGTGCACTCGTAGGAATCCCAAGAGTTGGAGGCAGTAGTGATGATGTCTCCTACAATATAGAACAACTCAAATGGGACAAAAACAACCAGACTCCAGGTTTTCATATTAGGTTTGATATTTTATATTGTTGCAACCTAAGTAAGCGGTGTAACTAGAATAGCAATCTTTAGAGTTCTATCACTGTTATTGCTATCAAATGTTTAGTAACACTTGAATATTTTTGGTATGATGATCATTAAGTAAAATCTCATTGTTCAGTATAAATGATGCACTTGTTTATAAGATAAATTGATCTCCTCTAGGATATGTTCTTGGTTGATTGACTTTGTCCTGGGCAGGTTATATTGTAAATTCCATGGAGGTTACCATGGAGATTTTTTTGTTCTTGTTTCTTGTTTTGAGCATGTTACTATAGAGGAATGATTGGTCACAACACTAGAAGAGTGTTGAAGAGGTTTTCTCTTATTTATTGTTATTATATTTTGTTTTGGTTCTTATTATAGGCAGGTCATAGGTGATAGCTCTGAGAAGGAGCTACTGTGACGATTGTTCCCATTCTTGTTTTTTATTGTTCTTACCATAAGAATATTTTTCTTGTTTGTTATTTTCCCTTGTTGTTTCTCTTGTTCCGGGAAATTCACAGGTGATAGCTCTGAGAGGTATCTATAATGACGGTTGCAGGAGGCAACAATTTATATGGTCTATAGTTAATACATGGAGCAGACTATCCAGACATGGAGTTGTGTACATGGTTGTACACATCCATGTAATGAAGGAGAAGAGGATGAAGTCAAAACCTTCTGAAAAGAAGGGTACTTTTGAGGATACAAAATATCTCATATGGAGATTGATTGTAAGGAACATAAGGCTCCGAAGATTATTGTACAGATCTGTCTAGTTAAGTTGATCACTCTTCAAATCATCGAGAAGAATCAATAGAGCCAGAAGGGCCTACCCAAAATCATTGCAGTGACCAGTAAGAAGCCAATATGGTCTCATGATACTTTGCAGGATGCAAAGGGGATATAGATATATGGAATTGATGAGCCATATCATGAGGAGGACGCCATTAAAGAACAATACTACCATGTTGGAAGATACAAGGACCAGTACACCAGATGGACCACCCTACGTCAAAAAAGGGACCAGACAGTACCAGACTTCACCAATATTTTCCATACCCTACACACCAAATTGGGTATCAAATATGTTGAGCATCATCTGGTGCTTAAATACTGTGGTTGTTTGCATAGTTATATTCAAGTAGAAATGGATTTATTGGACATCGCCTCATTGGGCACGGATTATAGATACGCTGTCAAGATCGAGCACAAATTTAAGCATAAATGTAGAGAGTTTCGATATGCAAACCCCTCATAGCCTAAGCAGGGCAATGGAAACCCGAATCCATATAGCAAGGGACCAAGTCGAGATGGTCGCCCTCAGGAAAATCTGTCCAAAATGCAATATAAGAAGGGAAACGAGAAGACGAAGAAGGACATGGGAAAATTGTGTGAGTGCCATAAAATTCCTTAGCACAACACCAACGAATGTCGCTCCAAAAATTCCCTCGTGGCTGAGCTGAAGGCTTCCGAGTCAGAAGTCGATTCTGATTCTGAGTCAAATCCTGAAGGAGGGAAGCGGATTATCAATGTTGAACCCAGTGCCACTATCGCTACCACCAAAGTCCGGTCAAGCGAACCAAAAGAACCAGAGGAAGGGGAATGCCTCTTTCACTTGTAGATGTGGGTCAAGGGGGCTCTGATTCATTTCATTGTCGACAGCGGTAGTCAAAAGAACTTGATTTCAAAAGATTTTGTCAAGTTGTTGGACCTTCCAACGACACCGCACCCGCAGCCCTACACCATCAGCTGGATTCGCCAAGGAAGAGATCTTCGTGTCATCCAATAGTGTCATATTCCCTATGACACCAAGCCTTTCAAGGATGAGGTACTATGTGATATTTCTCCCCTTGAAGTTTTTGATGTTCTTTTAGAACAACCATATTTGTGGAAGCGTCATGTTGTGTATGAGTCTAGACCCCACAGTGTTATTATTACATAGGGCAGACAATTGTATAGGATCCTAGAGGTGGCACCGCCTACTGTTATTTCTTTAATCTCTTCTAAGCAATGCAGTAAGGTCATTTCACAGACCAGGAAGTTCGTCTTCTTTGTGATCCATTATCACAATAAGCAGAAGGTCACCGCCACATCTGTGGCCTCTACACAATGCCTCTCTTTGCAGCAGAATAAAGTGGATGGGATCGTGGAAGAATACAGAGACATATTCTCCTCACCTACAGGGGTACCGAAACATTGCCAAGTCAGGCATCCAATTGATCTAACCCCTGATGCACCTCTACCTAATGGACTAGTCTATCGGTGCTCACTAATGGAGACTGGCGAAATCAGACGTCATATCCAAGATCTTCTTCAAAGGGGGCACATCATACCCAAATCCTCCCCTTACGGAAGCCCGATTGTACTGGTGCAGAAGAAGGACTGAACTTGGTGAATCTGCATTGATTACAGAGCCTTAAACAAAATCACAGTCAGGAACCGCTACCCCATTCCCAGGATTGATGACCTTCATGAACAACTCAAGGGGGAAAAGTTCTTCAGCAAGATTGACCTAAAGTCTGGCTACCGTCAGGTTCCAATCGAACCAACTGATGTCTGGAAGACAACCTTCAAGTCTAAAGAAGGTCTCTATGAATGGCTATGTATGCCCTTTGGTTTAACAAATGCACCAACCACTTTCATGAGGTTGATGGATGATGTGTTGAGACCCTTCACCAACTCCTTCATGGTATTATATTTGGATGACATCCTAATATTTATAAAAACATGGGAGAAGCACATGCGGCATATTCATCAGTTTTTGAGCACTCTGCGGCAGCACAAGATTTATKCCAACTTGGAAAAATTCTCTTTTGGAAYGAACATCGTCCAATACCTAGGCTAMATTGTTGATGAGCATGGGGTACATGTTGATCCAGCTAGGATCCAAKTCATCCGTGATTGGCCAGCCYCGACCACAYTGACCAAGCTTCAGAGCTTCTTGGGACTAGCCAATTTCTACCGACGGTTCGTGTTGGGATTATCCCATCTTGCATGGGCCCTCAGCCAGGTGACCAAGGGTGGTGGTAGGGCCAAGTTCATGTGGGGGAAGGAGAATCAGTGARCATTGAATGATCTGAAACATTGATTGTGCTCAAATCTAGTGCTCTCCTTTCCCTATCTGCAACAACCATTAGAGATTGAGAYTGATGCATCTGACTATGTTGTGGGTGCAATTCTCAATCAACACCGACACCCTGTCGCATACCATAGTGAGACACTCTCTGATACTATCCAGAAATACCCAACCTATGACAAGGAAATGTATTCCATTGTCCAAGCATGTCGTCAATGGAAACATTACATTATGGGGAAAGAGACGATTAGAGACACTGATCACAAGCCTCTATAGTTCATACAAACATAAGGGAAACTATAGAACGACCACCATCATAAGTGGTCCACCTACCTGCAACAATTCCATATAAACATCAAGTATAAGACATGTATCTCCAATCATGTCGTTGACTGTGTCAGCCAGCCTCCTGTGGCTTCACTCACCATTGTGCTCCATTCCTATGGACATGAAACATCGGAGTGGCCCCAACTTTATAAAGAAGATTCAAACTTCACCACCACATATCAGCTCTTGGGTACAGGTTCCATTATCACTGATTTTCACATTCAAGACGAATCTTATTCCACTTGGTCCATATTTGTGTTCCTAAAATCGAGCGTGAAAAGATGATTTTGGAAGCCCACTACAGTTGGGTGGCAAGAGATTTTGGCGTAGAGAAAAATGTGACCATTCTTCATAAACATTTTTATTGGCCAAAACTTCAACAGGACGTCAGCAAGTATATCAGATCCTGCACTTCCTGCACCATTGCTAAGCCAACCATCAAGAATCAAGGTTTATACACCCCTCTTCCTATTGCTGAGAAGCCATGGGAATCCATCTCAATGGCTTACATGTCTGGTTTTTCATCCACCAAGCATGGAAATGACTGTGTATTTGTGTTCATTGATCGGTTTTCGAAGATGGCCATCCTCACAACCTATAAGAAGAATTTCACGATGACAGATATTGCCAAGATCTTCTTCGAATGAGTTTGGGTCCACTTTGGGATACCACAGACCATCATCTCCAGTCGAGACAACAGGCTCCTCAAACCAATGGCCAAACTGATGGCCAAACCGAGGTCATCAATCAAATGATTATGCACATCCTGCGCATGCACAATTCTAAGAATCCTCGTACATGGGATGAGAGTCTCCCATATGTCCAACATAGTTACAACATGGCTCTCCATAGTTCCACCGGCCATATCCCATTTCAAGTGGGTTTGGTATTCCAACCCTTGGGACCCATTTATGTTGCACTTCCTCATGGCATTGCACAGACAAAATCTTCCCCTGATCATTCTGCGATCGACAAAGACACCAGATTCATTGAGCGGATTCAGCACATCCGTCAACGAGTCAAGGAGAGTTTTCATAAATCCAATGCTAAGTACAAGCAATGTTATGATCAACACAAGGTACCACACCAGTTTCAGGTTGGCGACAAATTCTGGTTACATTTGCAAAAGGAGCGTCTCATCGGGCCCCATTGGAAGCTTCACCCACTTCATTATGGGCCTTACACTATCACCAAGGTTGTGGTTAGCAATGATTTTGAGCTCAACACTCCACCCTTCTTTGGTCTGCATCCATTATTCAATGTGGACCTCCTTCAACCATATTTTCAACCATTATTGGACACCTCTACGATCGTCGAACACTTGAAACCCACATAGATCAACCCTCATTGCTTGGAAAAAACATCCATCGACCAGATAGTGGACACACAGGTAATGGGCACTCTCCAGCAGCGGATCTAGCGTTATCGGGTTGTCAAGGTAGGGAAACTCCTACACCAAGGCAAGTGGCTCACCCATGGCCAAATACAGTAGAAGTTTCCTCACCTGATGGGGGAACTCAATGAAATGGAGACCATTTCTTCCTAATGGGGGAGGATTGATCCAGGTGGATATTGGTGGCCACCCACCTATTCCAACTGGCTCCTCGTGTCCATTTTTATTCAACACATCCTTTTGTACTTATTTATAATTGTGAGTTCTACACTTCTGGGTCTATATGCAGCCCCACACATTCTCCAGGTGGATACAGGTGGCCTCTCACCTAATCCAACTGGCTTATTTTGTATGTTTTCATGTCAGAACATCTTGTTGTACTTCTAGGTTTGTTTTGGGGCCCTGAACGTTGTTTTTTTTAATTTCCACAGTTATACTATAGAAGGAGTTAGAGTTTGATGAAAGAATGTGTATCTCTCTGAAATACCTTTCCAACTAGCTATCACGCACCTAAAACGGAGGTCGTATGCAAAATTTACAACCCTAGGAAGTTGAGGTACCAAATTACACCAACTTACCCATAGGGCCCACATGACTTTTGGTGTTTCACCTTCTATGGTTATGTTTTTGGATGTCTAGGGTTTTGGCATTCATGAGTAATAGGAAAAGGGCCTCTGGAGCCTCATTGTAATCCATTATGATCAGATGAATGTGCATAGCAGCCACATCTCTTCTCAGAGATAAATACCACCATTCGAGCAAGTTTCAGTTCTGCAATTTTACAGTTTCATCCAAATTCATTATTTAATACAATATATTGTTCACTAGATATTTGTGTTATTCTTCCTATATATGTTTTTATTATATTCATTCTATTAATCAGTTCATTCCTCTCCTAAATCCATATCATACCATGAGTTGAGGAGGCTAGATCGAATATTCATAGGCTTCGACGAGGTATGAGACCTCCTAGGAGGATTCCCTTGCTTCAATATATTTTTCTTCAGTGACAAAGGAGGAAACCAGTCAGAAGGATTGGGATATGGATTTTTCCTCAGTTACAGAGAGAGAAGGAGACCACATGATTTTTCCATCTATGTGTCACTCATGAGGAATATCATTGATTCATAACCTTCCACTTATGAGGAAGTTTCTAACAAGCAAGTCTGTAGAAGGATTCCATGAAGAATGATGTGTGGGAAGTGGTTCTGAGACCAAAATGGAAGTTAGTAGTGACTTCCAAATGGATCTAAAAGATCAAGCATGTTGTATACAACAACATAGAAAAGTACAAAGAAATATTTGTGGCCATAGGGTTCTCCTAGAAAGAGGGAGAAGACTATGATGAGACGTTTTCTCCAATATCAAATTACACTTCCATCATATCGATTATTGTGATTGCTTTCGCGATGAGATGGAAATTACACTAGATGGATGTCAATACTGATTTCTTGAATGGTGTAATTGAGGAAGAAGTGTACATAGAGAAACCACAAGGATTTGTGATCAATGGGAAGGAGTCTCATGTGTGCAAATTGAAGAAGGATTTGTATGGACTAAAGTAGGCACCCAGGGCAGGATATGCCAGATAGTTATTTTGATGATCTTGGGGATGGTTTTCCCTTGATATTGGATGACCTATTTCTTACAAGGGATGAGAAGCTCATAGATGGGTGCAAGAGGGAACTCACTTCAAAGTTTGAAATGAAGGATCTGGATTTGGTAGGATTAGAGGTGTGATAGAGATGAGATTTTCCTTAGCCAAGGAAAATATACAGTTGAGATCTTGTAGAGTTTCAAGATGATGGACTGCAAGTCCATGATCACACCTATGTTTATGAATATGAAGCTCTTGATTGATTCATATTCATATTTGGTTGATCCCATGATGTACAAAAAATTGATCGGATCCTTGATGTACCTGGTTAACACCAGGCCGAAAATATGTTTTGCAGTGAAAACTTTGAGTCAGTACATGGTTGAACCTAGACATGTACATTGGATAGCATCAAAACATGTGTTGAGGTAACTACATGGTACAATTGGATATGGATTGAGATATGTATTAGATGGATATGTGAAGTTATAAGGTTATACAGAATCTGAATGGGAAAGGGTTGTAGTGGACCGGAAAATCACATCAATATGTTGCTTCATTTTGGGATCAGGCATGATCTCATGGTTGAGCAGAAAGAAGACGTCAGTGGTGTTATCACCATAACAATTCTTAGATGGAATCCAAGTTTCATATTTAGCATAAGGCTAGAGAAATGTGGATATGTGATTAAATTTGGAGGACTAGGTCACATCTGGCGGAGAAGGGCCAATATAGCGGAAGCAAGGAAGTTGATGGGACCCGACAGGCCATAGATCTCAAAGAATCCCATATTGACGGTCAGGAGACATATCGGGTGATGAAGTAACACAAAGGTTAATAAATGAAGAGCGGGCCGAGGAAAATACAGGGGTTTCACTTCATGAACACGTGGCGCCACTAGAGGCATATCAAGGCGAAAATCGGTCTACCCAAAACCGTTTTGTATTTCCCCCGATATCGAAAAGCGCATATAAAAGGAGGGCCTCGGTCATTATTTTATGATATTTCAAATCATTCGAACATTTGAAAATTGGTGAAAATGCTCCATTCGAAATTGAAGCTCGACAGTGAACGAGAATCATGCATCCTTCGCTGACTCAGAAGTATTTTTTATCATGGTCATGAACCCTACCATTTTATCCATAACATAGCAAGACCCCGCCTCCAAAGAAGAAGCCCTAATTGACAGGGAATCCGATGTATTTGACACAGAAATAACTGTCTCACCCATTTCTATATCCAGATCCAATTTGTTAGACAATGTCGGGAAAAAAATACCCTTCCTCGAAGTGGACCAAGCATCCATTACCCCTTATTCCATCGAAGTCGCCTTGCCTTTCCCAGAGTTTATAATTTGGTGTGAAAAATAGTACTCGCAAGAAGAAATCTCATTTTGAATAAGTTGGGGTCAAAGTTCTTATGAAAATTAGATAAATCGTCAATTCGACATGCCCTCAGTATACCAGAGTCTTACCCCGCAGTGTCGGATCCCTTCAAGGAAGAGAAATTGATCACAGTCTACAGAGAATGTCCTTCCAAAGTCAAAACCTTATTTCTACAGACCATTGTTAAACCTGAACACCATTATGAGAGTTTTTCGTTACCTATCAATGTAAGCACCATGGTTATTGAGGTCCAGTGGGCCTATTCCGTACTTAGTAAAATTCTAGACTTGGATAACGACAAGTTTGTAGTAGAAGTCATGTTGGGTTTCATGTTGAACTTTTTTTTGTCAGAGTTCAGTCAATCGGTCTGTATCAATTTTGAAGAGTTCATCGCTGACAATATGCACCAACAACTGGTAAATTTCAATTCACTGAGACACTTCAGGTACTACACACACTTCCTGAGAATGTTCCTGGAAACGAATAAGACAGAGTTCCCTGAAGCTGTGTTCATCTTGACTGAATGAAAAAGGATCACAATGCTTATTTTCGTAAATAAGATCATGTCCAGGGTTTATAGCCTAATCTTAGCATGGGCCTACCAAGGGTTTTGGAAGAAATGAAAAGCTCTTTACAACCCAATCTAGAGAATAGGATAGAAGATTGGATGATGTTCATGTTGTTATCACCATCACAATTTTCAGACAAGATCCAAGTCTCAGAAATTTAGCAAGAGATACATCATCATGGAAGTGTGATAGTTTGGAGAATTGATAATTTAGAAGACCAGAACATATCTGGCAGCATATGGACAAATAAAGCGGAGGTGCAAAAGGTATAACTTGACAGGCCATCTATTGTAAAATGGCCCAGATCAACGGTTGGGGCCCATATCGGGTGGTGAACTTGCACGAGACTTAACCATGTAAAGGCAGACAGGGGAAAACCATTGTGGTTTTTAAAATGGATGTGCGACACCTCTAGAGATGCATCGGGGTGAAAGGCGGTTTTCCTAAAACAACTTTTGCAAAAGCCTCAATGTCACATGTTTCAATACATCAAATCAACCACTCGTGGGGCGGGTGACGGCTGGTCGGAATCACCCCGCTTCACTCGTTCGGTACTTCACAACCTTATGATGTCAGGTGAACACCGCCATATAATGAACTCAAAATCTAATCATTTGAAATGGATTCGCCAAGCGTGGTAAACTAGCGTACCTGTAAGTGACTCTGCCAGTAATTCATGATTGAAACTCCATAACTACCGATTCTCAAGTATGAGGGTATCATTTCATCCGTAATATTGAATCTCTAATTTCTAAAGGAATATTTTGGTGTCCATGATACTGGGATACATGGACAAGACCAATCAAGTCATATCCAGTCAAACAGGTCATTCAAGTAACATGGTGGGTTTATCTACTAGTAAGAAGGAAAGGGAAATTGCACGTATATTAGCAACTAAATTCCATACGGAAACTTCTATAGACCTAGGATTAAAAGTTAGGCTAAATCCCATCATGAAGGACCTAATCATCAACAGACCAGCTGTGAAAAAGAAACGGAGCAAACGGCAGAAGACACAAAACATAGATGAAACGGTTGAATGCAGTGGGGAGAATAAACCGGCCTAGTTGGTCACTCTAAAGGAGGAGATCGTTGAGCTGAAATAAATTCTCAGACTAGAATAAGTACATCCCAACATTTTTTGGATAGATGTCGGTTGAAGAAAAGTTCCTAGAAATGATGAACCTGTTCCTAACGGTCCCTTTAAAATAGGATAACGGTTATTATAAATCATTCATCCTTGTAACTCTTCTCTAATTTTAGAATTACGAGAAGTCTAAACATTTTGAATTCCACGAAGGAACCTTCTCTATATATGTATCATCCCAAGGATGTAAAGCATGGAGAAAGAGGAGCCTTCCCTCTGTGCAGGAAGACTTTTGTAAATTTTGGGGCTAGTATGAATATATAAATGCAGAGGCAAATTTTGGATTGTTTATGAAAAGATTCTAACTGGAAATGATATGAGTCTTGTTTTCCCCTCATAGTACATATTTCCTGTAAGCATATAATTCATTTACACTTCCTTCTATCTAAATTGGAGATTTAGAGGCCCATAATTCATTATTTAATGCTCTTGGCTTAGCAACTTAGACTATGTTTCTCTCTTCTTAACTTATTCAGAATTCATCTTTGTAATGCTCTGATGTAGTTATGTGTTTATTTTTCCTCTCATGTCATGCAAAATTTTCAGATGTAAACTCAAACTCACTACCTGATTTATCCTTTTCCTCTGAATAGTTCTCAGATTTGATAATGTGTTCTATTTATTCTAGATCCCATAGCCCAAATGTTATCTTCTTTTTTTCCAGTCATTTTATTTTCCCAAAACAAACCAAATATGGCCATCGATTTCCATTGATATACCCAGTGACACGAGAGAGACCTCTTTGAGTTGAGCAGGATAGTGCCTCAGCTCTATAGTTGTTTGAAACAATTACCTCTGTCATTTGTCAATTCAGCCGGAACAAAAATTTACAAAATGCTAACATTCTAGCGTCGTTGTCGAGGACAAATTGAAAAATTTTCCCTGGGAAAGAATGACATGGTTGAGTTCTAAGGTCTGAGAGCATCATACACTTAGGAACATATTGGTTTTTTTCCTTCTCTGGCGACTCCACACATCAAAAAATCAATTTGAAGGTGATTCCACTGGTAGAATTTAATTTCTGATCCATCCCATGATAAGCAAGGGGCTAATTTTTTCATGTATTCATTTATAGATGATCAACAGGATGAGTGTACAAATCAGTTTGTCAGAGAACAGGTTGATGTTCCAAGTTTGTTCTTGTTAGATGACCTTTCATGTGTCAGTGATATGCATGTATATGACAAGTATGAAGATGATTATGATATTGAGGATGTTCTTTTTCAGCTGTATAGTGAGATAAATCAACCTACATATCATAGTTATAAAGAGCAAAGTATTGGGTCAGCTGAAGAAAATTCTCTACCTTTGTGCTTTGCTACATTTAAATTGTTGAAAGAGAATTATGAGATTATTGTGGAGGCAAATGAATTTGTGTTGATGCAAAATCACAATAAATCAATGGAACAAATTAATAAGATGTCGCAACATTCTTCTCATATGTTTTACATCGGTTCAGCAGTGCAGTCATTAGTTGAAGATGAAACTTAAAATGAGCATGTTCAAAAATATGCCCACAGTAAAGAGACCAGAGAAAGTATCGAATCAGGTGAGACAACCTTACCACTGTGTTTTGCTTCTTTTAAATTGTTGAAGCAAAATATTTGTAATATCTCAAGGCATGAATCCACCRRACATGATGGTGAATASAAAGAGAGAATTAGATTGGCCAGTAATGATAACCATATTGATGATCACATGAAAAGTTAKTTTATCTCATATYTGCAGCCTATGCTCAGATATCGGCCTGAAAAAGAAGAAGAAGATTCTCAAGAGATTGTTGTTCAAGGCCATTACCATTCGCCTGAAACAAATATGAATATTCAACAATGTTTCTAGCATGACAAAGTGTTTCAAAGTTKTCTTTCTTCCCCTGAGAATGACATACTGGTTCAATTTATAAAYAGCATAGACACAGATGAGGGTTTTGGAAATACATCCATGAAGACTCTAGACTGTGAAATAATTCATGATGGCAGATTTTCGCATTTGCAAGAATATTATGAGCATGAACTTATTTCTATTCATTCATTTGAAAGTCAAAATGGTAGCCCTCAAACAAATTTCCATAAGTTTAATGAAACCAAATCATAATTGTTTGATGAACAAGAGGATAGCCTTGATGCACATAATATGGTCGTCATATTTGAAGATGTTCAAGAATGTATGAATTTTTTTCTTGAGATGTATGAAGAAGTAGACAAACCTATTACTGCCATTTCATTTGAAAATGTTCTCAAAACAGAAGAAATAAAGTGAGAACAATGAACACTTACGAAAGAGTCTTGTATTTTAGTTTTTGCTCTTCAAGAAGAAATGATTTTTCATGGTTTTCAAGATCCGGTGGCCATCCTATTACAGTCATTAGTGAAGGAGGAGTTCGTTTCATTCATAAACCCAGATTTTGGATTCAAATTTTGTTTCCAGCCGCCATCTTTTACATTTGTCTACCTTGTTAAGAAATATGTGAGCAGAGAAAGATTAGGAAGCCAATTGATTGATTGGTTGCATTGGCACTTTAGCATCACTTGATTGAGTATTGATTTTAGCGTTTTAGGGTAGGTAAGAATGTACTAATAATATTTTTGGACAAGCATTTTTCAGTTTATATTTCCAGTATTGTGTACAGTCAGTTTCAACAGTATATTTAGTGTTCAGTATCCAATTGAGAGCAGCGTGCAGAGTTTCGACTTTAGAAAACACTAGTGATATGGTAGGAGCAGGGTACATGCACATGTTTTGGGATCATCCGAATGGATCAGGCACTGAGTCTACGAGTTCTTTGCTACCTCACAGGGAGGATAACATCCCCAGTTGGAGCCTATGTTATCACCATAACAATTTTCAGACAAGATCCAAGTCTCGTAAATTTAGCAAGAGCTACATCATCGTTTCGATAGTTCGGAGAATTGATAATTTAGAAGACCAGGACATATCTGGTGGCATATGGACAAATATAGCGGAGGCGTAAAAGGTATAACTTGACAAACCATCGAGTGTAAAACGGCCCAGATCAATGGTTGGGGCCCATATCGAGCGGTGAACTTGCATGGGACTTAACCATGTAAAGGAAGACCGGGGAAAACCATTGTGGTTTTTAAAATGGATGCACAGTGCCTCCAGAGATACATCGGGGTGAAAGGCGGTTTGCCTAAAACAACTTTTGCATAAGCCCTGATGTCACATGTTTCAATACATCAAATCAACCACTCGTGGGGCGGGTGACGGCTGGTCGGAATCACCTCGCTTCACTCATTCGGTACTTCACAACCTTATGATGTCAGGTGAACACCTCCATATAATGAAATTGAAATCTAATCATTTGAAATGGATTAGCCAAGCGTGGTAAACCAACATACCTGTAAGTGACTCTACCAGTAATTCATGATTGAAACTCCATAACTACCGATTCTCAAGTATGAGGGTATCATTTCATCCGTAAGATTGACTCTCTAATTTCTGAAGGAACATCTTGGTGTCCCTGATACTGGGATACATGGACAAGGCCAATCAAGCCATATCTAATCAAACAAGTCATTCAAGTAACATGGCGGGTTTATCTACTAGTAAGAAGGAAAGGGAAATTGCACGTATATTAGCAACTAAATTCCATACAGAACCTACTATAGACACAGGATTAGAAGTCAGTCTAAATCCCATCATGAAGGACCTAATCATCAACAGGCCAGCTATGAAAAAGAAATGGAGCAAACGACAGAAGATAGAAAACATGGACGAAACGGCTGAAAGCAGTGGGGAGAATAAATCGGCCTGGTTGGTCACTCTAAAGGAGGAGATCGTTGAGCTGAAATAAATTATCAAACTGGAATAAGTACATCTTAGCATGTTTTGGATAGATGGTGGTCGAAGAAAAGGTCCTAGAAATGATGAACATGTTCCTAATGGTCCCTTTAAAATAGGATAATGGTTGTTATAAATCATTCCTCCTTGTAACTCATCTCTAATTTTAGAATTACGAGAAGTATGAACGTTTTGAATTCCACGAAGGAACCTTCTATATATATGTATCATCCCAAGTATGTAAAGCATGGATAAAGAGGAACCTACCCTTTGTGCAAGAAGACTTTTGTAAATTTTGGGGCTAGTATGAATATATAAATGCAGAGGCAGATTTTGGATTTTTTATGAAAAGATTCAAACTGGCAGTGATATGAGTCTTTTTTTCCCCTCATAGTACATATTTCCTGTAAGCATATAATTCATTTACACTTCCTTCTGTCTAAATTGGAGATTTAGAGGCCCAGAATTCATTATTTAATGCTCTTTGCTTAGCAACTTAGACTATGTTTCTCTCTTCTTAACTTATTCGGAATTCATCTTTGTAATGCTCTGATGTAGTTATATGTTTCTTTTTCCTCTCATGTCATGCAAAATTTTCATATATAAACTCAAATTCACTACCTAATTTAGCCTTTTCCTCTGAATATTTCTCAGGTTTGATAATGTGTTCTATTTATTCCAGACCCCATAGCCCAAATGTTATATTCTTTTTTTCCAGTAATTTTATTAAAATTTCCCAAAACAAACCAAATCTAGCCATCGATTTCCAGAGATATACCCAGTGACACGAGAGAGTCCTCTCTGAGTTGAGAAGGCTAGTGCCTTAGCTCTAAATCCGGTTGAAACAGTTACCTCTTCCATTTGTCTATTCATCTAGACAAAATTTACAGAGTGCTAACACATGCATTCTATTGTAATTTGGGTGTATGGTTATCAAGAAGGACCTTACCTTTTACCTGTCTTCCTGACTCCCAGAGTCTTTTCCCTAGAATTCATCAGACAAATAATTATTTTGGAGACAACGCACTTTCTGAAAATGCACAAGTCATCTAACTTAAAGTTTCCTTTCATAATAGGACCCTTGTTGTAAATACTAGGTCATGTTTGCCTCAGATCCAGGGCAAACTCAGTGAATTCGAGTTTACACAGTTACAGGGGAGGAAATATGACCCACAACAGGTCATATCTAAAAGAATATTGATGAGAATACAAGGCCCCTATGAGCATGAGCATGTTGAAGGATTTGATAAACTAGCAAATCTGGAAACCTATGCAAATATGGAAGTCACTTTGCAACCTGATCAAACACAACAAATAGATTCAGCCCCACAGCATATCCAGACACAAAAAACTTCACCAAGATTGATTATTAAAGCTCCCAAGATGAGTTTTTATAACAAAAGGAGCAATTCAGAGGCCTTAGGCACCATTGGTCAGCAAAATGTTCTCAAGAAGGTGAAGATCACACAGTCCCCACAGATAGTAAACCTAGAGGAGGAAGATCCCAAAGAGAAAATGAGCATGGATATGGTGGAGAGCAGAACCAAAAATGAATAAGCTTGTACAGACAGCATGGCACATGGTGAAATCATCTCAAGGGTTTTCAACAGCAAGAAACATGTCTTTAGAAGACACCTGGGGCGGTCTACCAATCCAGAGAATATTTAGCAAATCAGTATGTTGTGAAAGGAAGTATGGCCAATAGTGAAATAAGAGATTTGTTGCCTGAAGTGGAAAGAATCTCCCAGCACAAGTCGTCTTTGTTCTCAGTCAGGGATGTATAAAGAAAGACATTTAACATAGTGGTGGAAGATGAGGATAAAGTCTCTGAAATCAAGCTGCACTATGAAAATATTGCTACCCTCGATAAGGTAAAGTTCCACAGAAATGCCAGTGACATGCTATATTCATAGTACCTAAGTCTGAGTCTGGGGGTTTCAATACTAACAACCTATTCACTTAAATTAGATGGATAGTTGAAGCAGGAGAAAGCATCCAACAAATCCTGGAAGACCTAGGTCAAAAGATTGGAATCTGAAGGCCCTCAAGGGGTAAAATCTTCTTTAGATGAGAAAGAGAAGATGATCCAAATCCTAAAGAAGAAGTTGAAGATGTCATCCACAGAACCTCCACAGACAATGGAGCTAGCTGCTCTAGAGAAAGAAAAGGAGACATTCAAATAGGAATCACTAAATTACAAAGCAAAAGAATTGCAGTTTGAAAAGGAAAAAGAGAGTTGGTCACAAGGACATGCAACAAAATCAAACATGGTTGTTATTGTACCCTCTACTATAGAAACTAGATCAAGCGTTGATGGATTTGTTCAGGCTATGTCCCAAGTAAGCTTAAATACATGGGAGATCAAGAGCCTTAAGGAGGTCATAGAAAAGCTACAGCAAGAGATGAAAATGAAGGAGGAAAAGATGGCCCAATTCCAAAAGGAGAATCAAGATTTGCAAGAGAGGGTTAACAAGCTAAAGACAAGGTTGAAGGGAAAAGTATTGTTGCAAGGAGATAAACATGTAATATGGGATGCTATTGTTGTTGAAGCTACTAAGTTTAGGGTTTATCTGAATTTTATAAATGACAAAGACAACATGGATATCACTACCCAAAGCAGATGTACTGTTGTTAATGAACCACTAGCGAAAAAACCCTTGGAATGGGCCCAAAACGCTATTGATTTGCTGAATTTTGTGCCCACTGCTGATCTTCAGACCATTGGGGTAAAAGACATAACTGCACTAATCATTTGGGCCAGGAGGATCATCACTAAGCACACTTTTCTCAAGTCGGTTCAAACCAAAGTTGTGCAAATGGAACAGAGTATACAAGAGTTTAAGGATACATTTGAACAATTGTTTATCAAGGACCTCCCACCATTTTGGGATGGTAAATGGAAATTATACAATCAAGAGGAATACAATTCTCTCCTCACTCAGTGCAGAATGGATCATTCAAAATTTGAAGGCCTCCGCAGAATTTGAGATTTTGAATCAGGTCAAGACAGTGAAGACTGGGCTGCCAACTATGTCTTACGCTACTTGCAATGACCTGGATATTCTGATATAGGAAATGATGGATTACAAGATTCCTTCTTACTCATAGTGGAAGGATATCGTGCGACTGGGAAGGATGAAATGCAGTTTTTCAGGGACCAGAAAGTAACCTCCAGGTGTCACCAAACTGGCAAGTTCGACAGGAGATCGGAGCAGGACAGATGGCGCAAAGGAAGTCGAACAATCAGAGAGATTCGTCCCTAGTTTATGAAATGTTTTTTGTTTAATCATTGTAAATCGGTTCATATGCCGAGACTGCCAGTTGAAATTATTATAGTCAGTTTTAGAAGCGGAAATGTTTCGGTTTCAGCCATTGTAATCGAATTGTATAAGTAATAGAAATTTTGAATGAATTAATGTTGGTAGAAGTGCAAGGGAACCCTTTTGTTGCTTCTAAACTCTATTGTAATTTTCTAGAGCTGAATTGAATATACATGCAGAAGCTTCCAAAGTCTCTATGAAAAGATTCTTATGGTGGTGATATGAGTTTTTTCTTCCTTCATTGTATGTATTTCCTGTGATCTTTTATTCCATTTACATTTTCGTCTATTTAAATTGGAGAGTTAAAGGACCGGAATTCATCATTTGATGCTCTTGGATTAAGCAATTTAAACTATGTAATTTCTTCCTAGCTAATGTAGAATTCATTTATGTAATTCTTTGATGCAGTTATTTGTTTTCTCCTTCCTCTTACCACTCTAATTGAACTCAATTTACAACTCAGATTCATTGCCTCATTTAGCCTTTATCCTTTGGATATTTCTACCAGTCAGTCATTGTTTTCATTTCACTTTTAGAATTTTGACTCCATAGCCCAAAGTGTCCCTCCCCTTCCTTGCCAACAAATTTATTAAAAACCCCCAAAACAAACCAAATATAGCCACTGATTGCCAAAGAAATATCAAGTGACACGAGAGAGCCCTCTTTGAGTTGAGCAGGCTAGTGCTCAGCTCTAAAGTAGGTTGAAACATTTATCTTTGTTATTTTTCTATCAGCGGGACAAAATTTACAGAGTGCTAACAAGTGGCACTCAGTACAACAAAGGAATAGAATATTGCAACCAGTGTTGCAAGTTGTGAAGCAGTGTGGTTTCAGAAGTTGCTTGCAGGGTTATTTGATATAGGGTTGGATCCAACTTTGATATATGGTTATAATCAAAGTTGTGTGAAGCTTTCAAATAATCATGTCTTTCATATAGAGATCAAATACCACTACATCCAAGACATGGTGCAAAGACAAGTTGTGGAGCTCCAATACATATCCGCATATGAGCATATAGCAGACATTCTCACCAAGCCTCTATCTAGAGTGAAGTATGAGTACTTCAGAGACAAGCTTGGCATGATACAAAATTTCCACCCTTGTTGAGAGGGATGTGTGGTGTTTCTCCTCTAACCAGCTAACTCCTTTGGCCAAGGGTTTCTTAGATCATTCATGTGAGGTGATTGAGGGAGTAATGTAAAATTGGGTACAAGTCTTTCCTACACCATGCGAGGTGGGTAGGTGTGAATAAGAACATTGGGAGAAGAGAAACGTCGCAAAGTAGTCGTGAGACTATGGAAGTAGTTGTGTGTTATTGGACAACATGCTAGTATTTATGTGCTACTAATGGATTTCTACATAGTCGTGAGACTATGGCAGTAGTTGTGTGCTACTGGATAGCATGCTAGTAGTTGTGTGCTACTAGTGGATTGCTACGTAGTCGTGAGACTATGGAAATAATTGTGTGCTAATGGACAACATGCTAGTAGTTGTGTACTACTAGTGGATTGGTACATAGTCATGAGACTATGGCAGTGATTGTGTATCACTAGACAATAGTTGTGTACTACCATAGAGGTGGTTGTGTACCACTAGCAGTGATTGTGTATCACTAGACAATAGTTTTGTACTACTCTAGCGGTGGTTTTGTACCACTGGCAGTGATTGTGTATCACTGGAAAATAGTTGTGTACTACTATAGTGGTGATTGTGTACCACTGGCGGTGATTATGTATCACTGTAAAATAGTTTTGCACTACTATAGCGGTGGTTGCGTACCACTGGCAGTGATTGTGTATCACTGGAAAATAGTTGTGTACTACTATAGTTATGGTTGTGTACCACTGGCGATGGTTGTGTACCACTAGAAAGTAGTTGTTTACTACTATGGTAGTGGTTGTGTACCACTATGGCAGTAGTTTTCTACTACTATGACTTGGAAGAAGTTGTGTTCCATTGGATGGAATTTTACTAGATGTGTGCTACTAGTTGATTGTTATGTAGTCGTGGAGACTACTAGACTTCTTGGGAGTAGTTGTGTGCTACTGGTTGATTGCAACATAGTCATAGATACTTTGGTGAATCATTCGAGCTACCGATTTCATGGTAGTAGATATGTGCTACTATTTGATTGTAGAGTATTCAGTGGACTACTGGATTAAGACATCATGGAAACATACCTTCCTAGCTAAGAGGGAGTGTTGATGTTTTTGTAGTTGAGGGAGGTATTTTCCTCCTAGACAACTTTTCTTATAGAAGAAGAATATTCCAAGAAGTCAAAGGAAGACCATTGAACAATTGAACAACACCTAAGAAAATAATAAAGTAAAATAGAAGACCACATAAGAGAAGTCGGTCCACGGGAAATAATAATAAAGTGGAAATATAATTTCCAAGAAGAGAAGTCGGACCATAGAAATAATAAAGACCCAGAATAAGAATTTGGCCCCAGAAAGGCACCTAGATTAGTATAAATATAGATATGGGTTAGTTCATTTGTGCAACCACATAGTTGTCCTTCTACAGTATGCACTAGGAATTTGCAGCTGCAGTTGCAACAATTTCTCTATTTTTGGTTTTTGTTTCTCTTGGATAGTGCGCCCCACTTGGGGAAGGATATTCTTGGTGTTTCTTGGTGATATCTCTTGTGTTCTAACTCTGGAAGAGTTGCACTAATGTTTTGTGGTTCTTCCCATTTGCTTCATGCCAGTTGCATTTCTAGTTACAGTTGCAATAGAAATTGCATTTACCAGTTGTTCCAGTTATGTGGTGCGCTATCTTGCTCTAGTGATGCTCTTATCTTGCGCTAGTTATATGGTGCTACTCGATTGTCTACCCTCACTATGGTTGACAAGAAGAATAAAATATTTTTTATCATGGTTTCTTCATTGTTGGTTTCCTCTTGTGAATAGACCTTGTTCATGGTTCTATTGGAATATTTGAAAGATTCTCTCTAAGAAAATTTGGTTTGGTTTTTCCCCATTTGGGGTTTTCCTAAGATAAATATTTGTTTCCTCTTTTTCCTATTTGTCTATTTCTTATATATTTTAGTATATGATTATTGAATGTTAAAATAAGATAAAAATGATATGGTAAATCTAATGTTAACGAAACTAATGAAAATCTAATAGCCCCCTCTCTCACTTTACCTCTATCTCCTTATATCTCTTTAACTCCCTCTATCCCCTCATCCCTATCTCTCACTTTCTCCCTCTCCCTATCCATATCCCTCCCTCCTACTCTATCTCTCTCTATACCACCCCCTACCTATCCCTATTTATCGCTTGATCT
>ML778022.1:22513-32756 GCA_009831015.1 Picea engelmannii | reverse complement strand
AAATTAGAGGTAAACTTTGTATCTATGTCCGAGACAATTGTCCTAGGTATCCCATGCAACCTAGCAATTTCCTTCATGAAATTTTTTGCAATATTAGTTGTTCTATGCGTTGTCTTCACAGGCACAAAATGAACAGCCTTTGTTAATTTGTCAACCACCACCATGATTGAATCGTGTTGCTTATTCGTTCTGAGTAATCCTATGATGAAATCCATGGTTATCACTTCCCATTTCTTCTCTGGAATTAGCAATGGCTGCAGCAAACCCGTTGGGTGCCTATGCTCAACCTTCACCTTCTGACATTCCATACATCGAGCGATGTAATCAATAACATCCTTCTTCATTCCCAGCCAAAAGAAATGGCTTATTACTACTGTAATTCTTTTCTGGTAACCGAGATGTCCAGCATAAGGAACATCATGCATTTCCTTTAGTACCAAATTCCTCAGTTCTCCAGAACTAGGAACATAGATTTTATTTTTATGCATGAGGAATCCATCTTTGTTTATCTCGTACTCCTTTATTTTTTGTTGTACATCTCCTTTCTGTAAGTTTTCCTTTACCTGTAGGTAATGTTGATCTGTAACAAGACCATCTAAAATTCTACTCTTCAAGTCTGATTGATGCATAATGACAGCAGTAGCATGCATGAGATGCACTCTTCTACTAAGTGCATCGTCAACTTTATTCTCCTTTCCCTTGATATGCTTGATATCAAAGTCATATTCACTTAAAAATTCCAACCATATTGTTTTTCTGGCATTCAAGGTCGGTTGTTCGAAAGGATACTTCAGACCAACGTGGTCTGTCCTTAATTTGAATTTCTTCCCCATGAGATAATGCCTCCACATCCTCAAGGCGTGAACAATGGCATCAAGTTCCAAGTCATGCATGGCATAGTTCCTCTCATGTTCCTTAAGCTTTCTGGACTCATATCCAATGACATGTCCATTCTGCAAGAGGACTCCCCCAAGTCCTTCCTTACAAGCGTCTGTACATACCACAAAAATTTCATTTGGGTCAGCAATATTTAACACAGACACACTAGTAAGTAATTCCTTCAACAGATTAAAATTCTTTTCACACTTGAGTGTCCATTCAAATTTAGTTCCCTTCTTTTGCAAAGAGGTGATGGGGTGAGCAATCTTAGAGAACCCTACTATGAACCTTCTGTAGTAGCCGGTTAATCCCATAAAATATCTGACGTCTGACACATTTCTGGGTGTTGGCCATCCTCTAATGGCTTCAATCTTCTCTGGATCTACTGCTATGCCCTGCTCTGAAATAATGTGTCCCAAGTAATGGATCTTCTTTTGATAAAAAGAACACTTACTCAACTTGGTGTACAACTGATGTTCTCTCGGTACTTGCAATACCAATCTCAAGTGATGTTCATGCTCCTCTTCAGAATTAGAATAGATAATTATGTCATCCAGGAATACTATGACATACTTGTCCAAATAATTTATGAATATGCCATTCATTAAGCACATGAAGATAGTTGGTGCATTGGTTAGTCCAAAAGGCACCACTACAAATTCATAATTCCCATACCTGGTCCTAAAGGTTGTCTTATGAATGTCTTCTTCCTTGATTCTTACCTGATGGTATCCTGCCCTCAGGTCAATCTTTGAAAATATATTTTCTCCTCTTAGTTGATCAAAGAGGTCATCAATTTGGGGTAGCGGATACTTGTTCTTTATAGTGTACTTGTTCAGTTGTCAGAAGTCAATACCAGCCTCAAGGTTCCATCCTTATTTTTGACAAAAAGTATTGGTGCTCCCCAAGGTGAAACACTTGGACGGATGTACCCTTTCCTCAACAATTCCTCCAACTGCATTTGTAATTATTTTATCTCTGGTGTGCTCATTCTGTAAGGTATTTTTTACACTTGGGCAGCTCCTAGCACTAAATCAATTGAGAAATCTATCTCCCTTCTTGGTGGCAATCCAGGTATTTCTTGGAATACATCTTCAAATTCCTATAGAACCAAATTCCTGTAGCACCAAGAAATATTCAAGGCTTGGCCCCTTTGTATCCACTGGCTCCTCCACATGGGCTGCATACAATTGACATCCTTTTCTAAAACACCTTTTCAGTTGTAAGGTCGAAATCTCTCTTATGGTGATGGGTCTTGGAACTCCTTTCACAGTGCTCTGTTTTCCATTTCCATCAAGACATGTAAATGTCTTTTTATGACAATCTATAACAGCATGATGCTTGTCCAACCAATCCATCCCAATCAGAATATCATAAGACCCTAATGGTATGATGTTTATATCAGTACTAGTATTCACACCATTAATACTTATGGAACAACTTATGACCATATCATGGATTCTTGTTTTGGTTCCAGTGGCTAACTGATCCAAACTTGTTTTTCCAAGTTTATTTTTCTCCAAATGTAATCTATCCACTATCTTAGGGTCAATATAACAATGGCTTGCTCATGAATCAATCAAAATAGAAACAGGCTGATTTATGATCTTACCTTCCACCTCGATCATATTGGACTAGTACTCTGCTTGTCGATCATTTAAAGATGCATAGATTCTCCCCATATCTCTAATTGTTGTAGCCTCTTGGATGTTTGCACAGTCTTCGCTCTGTCCTTTCTATGTGGGCAATCCTTGTACAAGTGATCTTCCTTGCATCCCCAGCATTGGATTGGTGATCTTCCCCTTTTTCCCAAGGAGTCTTCCTTCTTGAAATCCTCCTTAGCATACTGATCTTGATGACTTCTATTAGGCTCATTCCTATTGAAGGGAGATTTGAATCCTTTCCTCCTCTGATCGAACTTCACATTCTTCTTGTCCTTCCAAGATTTTTGCAGGGATTCTCTTCCCTGACCTTCCTCATACAAGTATTTATCCTTCCTGATGGCCTTAGTCAAGGTCTTGGGTTCATCATACTTTATATTTTCCTTATAAAAGGTTGGCAATCCACCTAGAAATCTCTGTATTTTCACTTTCTCATCACCAATGAACCTGACATACTTTAACAATCCCAAGAACTTCTTGTCCTATTCTTCCATAGTCATGTTTCCCAACCTGATTTCAAAGAACTCCTGCATTTTCTTGTCATAGAAATGATCTGAGAGGTACTCCTTCTGGAAGTACTTCTTGAACTATTTCCAAGTGATCCTACTTTCATTAACATGTTCCACTTTCTTCAGTTGGTCCCACCACACTACATCTTTCTCGTGTAAATGGTAGGTGGAAATCCTAGTTTCCAGGTTTGATGAATAGTTATGCAACTGAAAATATCTACGTAGCCCAAACAACCATGCTTCGACATCATCTTCCCTTTATCTTTCACCATCGAAGTAAGGTGGCCTGAGCTTCCTCAGCTCTCCTTGAAAACTATCTATCTCTTGTTTCCTTCTCTGGTGTCTGACAGGAGACACTTCTAGGTTGCTTACGGGATCATCCGATGCATAAAAATTCCTTCCCGAGTAAGGAGGTGAGTGGCATCCTATCAGCTTTGCTATCACTTCTGGAATAACCATCTCTTCCACGAGCATCTCCTCTTTCCTGACACATTCCTTCTTCCTCTTGTCTTGAGTTCGATTCCTTCTTCGTTTTCCTCTACAACTGATTTAAACTCTACAAAACTCGAGCATTTATCTGACTCTTCTCTCTCATCAGTCTCTCGTTGTCTTCTTTGTAGCTCTACACTTCCATCTTCAAGCTTCTTACCATTTCTATCAATGTTTCATCTTCTCCTTTTTCCTTGCGTCCGTTGGACTTTGTCTCTGCATTACCGATTCTGGTATTCTAGCCTTCGGCCTCCTTTTCATGACTGGAGGCTCCTTTGCCTTCTCCCATTTCCTCAATACGCATCCTGAGTTGATGTACATAAGCCTCTTAATTATGCAAAATGTGCAAGCGACCATTTTGTTAGAATTATACATATGATAGACAAAATTTCCAAATCATGCTACAAGTCTCTTTCTTGTTTATGGAGATCATGTCCCCATTCTCCGAAAATAGCAGTGTCATGTTATCCCTGGTTGACATAGAGTTCACCCTACGTAGGTGCTTCCTTCAAACCACCTCCTAGGTGACCACGACTAGAAACTGTGGCTAAATCCTCCCTTAGCACTTTTTTGTCTCGGAGACAACCAATTCGGCCCTTAACTTTCCTTTCTCATCTCTCAACCTGCATATGACCAAGGCCATGACCCTACGCTTAGCTGAACAATTGTTTGTCTAGAGCTTCGGGACTTCGGAGCTTTTAGCCAGGACCAGATCAACGGTCCTCGTCCTCTTTCGCGATCAACAATCGAGATCTTCTTTGGGACTCTGTGCTTCAGGAGTCTCAACTTTTCTTTCTTGCCTCCTCTCGGTACGCCTTTAATGGGGTTCTTGATCTTTCGATAGGTGTCCTCCCATAGAATGGAAGTTGTGAATCATTTCAGCGTTTTGGGCTTCGTAAGTTTCAAAATTCCCTCTTGCACTTTCTCTCGAAGTGATTTTACCCATAGTCGATGATCCCTCAACGCGTGTCCTCTGGAATTGATGGTCGATATATACTTCAGCCTTCGATCCTTTGGGATTTTTCAATCAAAACAGCCTATCACCTCTTCCCTTCTGGAGCGCCCAGTCTTCCAGACTACACGATCTGTCGCCACATGGTGAAATGTTGGAAGCGGACACATGGCCCAAACAAGTGGGTGACACGTGTCATTTTCTAATCGAATTTTCAATGTTCCAAATGCCCAAAAATTACTAACATGTGGCACACATCCCATGTGTCCACGTCATCCCCGGTGATGTCAAACTAGCACACTTCAAATTCTCCTGAACTCTTAATTCCCAAACTGGCTAATCTGTCGCCTCGTGTCCTCTTGGATCGGATGACCAGGTTTCACTTCGGGTTTTCACCCAGATTCCACAGATCTACTCCACATGTCCTCCTCAATCTAACGACTATGATTTCTTTGGGGATTCGGACTTCGAAGATCTCAAACTTCAACATTTTTTCTTGAAAATATTTTTATCTGAAGTTCGTGATCTTCTGACGTGTTTCCCCTACGGATTGACGACCACGATTCCTTTGGGACTCCGGACTCCGGAAATATCAAATTTCAAACTTATTTGGCCCCATTGGATTTTATCTGAAGTCATGGATCTGGTGACGCGTGGCTCTCGACAAATCAATGGATGAGATCTTCTCAGATGATCGGAAGGTCGAGGTTTTCTCCGGCTTTCCAGCTCTCCGGGCTTCGGGAGTCTCAAACCTCAACTGAAAATCTCCTGAACGTTTTCGTCCAGTGCTAATAATCTGCTGACACGTAACCTATGGGTGATCGGTGGTCTGAATCTAATTCGGACAATCCGACAGTCGACGTTTACTTCGGGTCTTCGGCTCTCCAGGCTTCGGGAGCCTCAAATATCAACTTATCCTCGCTCGCTCTTTCCCGGAGTGCTTTCACCCAGAGCACACAATCGGTTGATGTGTGTCCTCTTATGGATCGACGGTCCCCAGCTACTTCAGCTATTCAGAGTTTCAATGTTTGAACCATACCTATCACATCATTGCATGCCTTTCAATTTGTGGGGGCATGCATCGGTGGTTTGGAGTAACCCGCTTTTCGCCCCACAATTCTCCTGATGTTGACATGTAACCCCCTAGGGAAACTGTGGTTTCGATTGTGGGACTGCCTTGGAAAATTATCTCCCATGCAACTCGGTTCCCCGCAATTCCTACTAGTCGTTGATCTCTCTCTCCAATGGGATCCGACAGTCACGACCTTAAACTTGCTTCATTTTCATCAGATGACCCATGTTTACCTGTCCTCCGATCCAATGATCCCAGATATCCCCGATCCTACCGTGGCGATCGTTCCCAAATTAAAAAGGAACGATCACGATCTTTCGAACCCTCAAAGAGGTTCTATGACATTTTGTCTCCTGCGTAGCATTTGCAATGCAACTCCTCCTGATATTTTCAACTTCATGGTCAGAGTTCGATATCTACCATGAAATTCTGACCAACAGACCCGAACCATACCGACTCGGTGTTTCAACTAGAAGATCTGATACCAATCTGTAACATACCCAGCCACCCACATGCCGGGTACGCTACCTGCAAGCCCGCCCTTGGACTTATTTCTCATGCTAACCTTCTTTATTTATTAGGGATGCATAAGATAACAAATTTAACGACATGCACAACAATATCCAACAAGCATGCAAGATCTAAAGATTATGTTAAACAATAATTAAATATACACATCGGAAATACATTCATATACATGTAAATGACAATTAAACTACACAATGGAATACATTCATACACAGATAGTAATATCACGACAGAGAGCACTTATCTTTATGAAAGACGACATCTACTGGTTGCAGACCAAGGACATTCCACCCAACCGTAGACATCGTTGCTCTAAATCCCAACAGCAGTGTCACCCCCAAGCAAGGGTTATGAATCCACAAGGACAGTTCTAGAGTGTAATTGGGTTCCCAAACCAATCAACTCTCAAGCTCTCATAGGTTGCCTGACACCCACAACAATCCAATTACCCATCTCTCTTCTACCCATCCTGTGCCACCCGAGAGAATGGACCTCCACCCTTCTCTGCCACGCAGTCCCTCAGGCAGTCCTTCTCCTTCCTGCCAGGGATTCCATCACAGCTGGTCCAGAATCTCAATGCTGGAACTCTCAGGACTCGCAGTTGTGAGAAAAAAAGGGCACATGCCAATGCATTTCAGACATGCAGGCCCCAGGTCATGGATAGATCACACCAGCGACCACTACAGCCAACTATCTCGTGGCTAAGTTCTTCAGCAACTCTGTTTCATTTGCCAAGCCAAGACGCAGGTGATGATGGATTGATGGACGATTCAGGGGGGTGCATGGGAGTGCGTGAGGGAATAATGAGTGAGGGAATGGGAAAACAACAAACAAGTCATCAGTCAAACCCCCCCATCATACCAGAGGCGGGTTTAAGTTGTAAGTTTTAAGCCTGTGAAGTAAAGAAATGCATATAGATTCTTAAGCAAAACAGAATTTAATCAATGGCTCATACACAGAGTACACAAAGATTTTATACCGGAAACCCTCAACTGAGAAAACCTTTCTTATATTCATTATTGAATTTCACCATTCACCATACAATATATACAATGTTTTTAGGTATTCCATAGAAACCAAAACCATAATCCCTTAATCCGAGATTAATTTAGTAAACCGCTAAAAATAGAAAAATCCTCTAAAAATAGAAAAAAACCACCCACACACGAATCGTCAGACGCAGTTGTCGAATCTTACGTGCCCACACACACACATGCAAAGAATATAACAGATACCCAACATTCTCCCACTTGTTCTTTTCTTTGCATCCAAGGGGTCCACAAGATTATATATAGTCAACAATCGAGGGCAGCAATGCCCATTTTTACTCTACATGAGGAGAACTTTTATGTGCTCACAGACTTCGTCAATGAACCTGCAACATTCTTCAAAGTGTCAACCTTTTCCAGTAACACGTTCTTTTCCTCAACCATGTCTCTCACAAAGTGATATTGAACATCAATATGCTTTGTCTTTGAATGAAAAGTTGGGTTCTTTGCCAAGAACATTGCACTCTGACTGTCACAATCTAATCTCACTGCTTATTGTACCAACCCAATACCTGAACACAATCTTTGTAACCATACTGTTTCCTTTCTTGCATGAGTGGTTGCCATGTATTCAACTTCTATAGTTGAGAGTGCCACTACAGCCTGTCTTTTTCTCATCCAGCTGATTTCTCCTCCAAATAGTTTAAACACATACCCACTTGTAGATCTTCTGCGATCCAGATCTCCAACCCAGTCTACATCAACAAAGCCATGTATGTCCACCACTTTGTCCAATCCTGGTCTTCCTTGGTAGTACAATCCATAATTGGTAGTGCCATGCAGATACCTGAAGACACTCTTTACTATTGTCCAATGCTCCTTCACTAGTTTTGACATATACCTGCTCAAAACTCCCATTGCATGTGCAATGTTCGGTCTAGTACAGACCATTGCATACATCAAACTGCCAACTGCACTAGCATACGGAACATGGGACATGTCCTCTTCTTCATCCTGTGTCTTGGGACACTGATCTGTAGATAACTTTACACCTATATGAATAGGAACCTTGACTGGTTTACTTCCATGCATATTAAACCTCTGCAATATCATCTCAACATATTTTCCCTGATTCAACCAGAGTTTCATGTTTGCACGATCTCTTTTAATTTCCATTCCCAGAATGAAGTTAGCAGCATCGAGATCCTTCATGTCAAATTTGGAGGATAGTCGTGATTTCACCTCCTTTATAACATCCATGTTATTTCCTACAAACAACATGTCATCAACATACAACACTACAAAAATAAAGTGATTACCAACCTGCTTGGAATATACATAGTGATCATCCCTGCTACTCACAAATCCCAATCCAAGGATGTATGTATCAAAATTTTGGTACCACATCCTAGGTGATTTCTTCAGACCATAAAGTGACTTCTTTAGCTTACAGAACAGCTCTTTCTTTGTATTCACTACAAAGCCTTACGGCTACTTCATGTAGATTTCTTCTTCCAGATCCCCATATAGGAATGTTGTCTTCACATCCATCTGTTCCACTTCAAGATGAAAAGCAGCAACAATAGATAAAATAAATCTAATAGAAGTTAACTTAGCAACAAGAGAAAAAATATCACCAAAGTCAATTCCCTCTATCTAGGAATAACCTTTTGCTACTAGTCGAGCTTTGTATTTCTCCACTTTTCCTTTTGCATTAAACTTCTTCTTAAACAACCATTTGCTACCAACAGATTTTCTTCCAGCTGGAAACTCAACTATATCCCATGCCTCATTCTTATCCAAGGCATTCATTTCTTCAACCATGGCCTTCTTCCATAGTTTACTATCTTCTAAATTCACTGCTTCCCTAACAGTTATGTGATCATCATCAGTAATAGATAAAGAAAAATTGGAATGAAAATCAGGTGGACTATACCTTTCTGGTTGCCTTTTATCTCTCACTGATCTCCTCAATACTGGGGTATGAGGTTCTTCTTCTTCTTATGTTGCTTCCTCTTCTTCAGATGATTCATATTTTGCATCATCCAACTCAAGCTCTATTTTCTCAGGTTCATCTTGCATTGGTAGGAATTCATGTTTGGACACATCTTTTACCTCTCTGAAAACAACATCTCGACTGTAAACAATCTTCTTGGTTTCTGGTCTCCAAAGCTTATAACCTTTCACACCATCTTTATAACCAATAAAGATACACTTTTCAACCTTTTTATCTAGCTTACTCTTATTTTACTTTGGAACATGTACATAAGCATCACAACCAAACACTCTAAGATGTTGAAGAGAGGGTTTCTTTCCAGACCATACCTCGTGTGGACTTTTATCATCCAACGCTAATGAAGGCGATTGATTGACCAGGTAACATGATGTACCCACTACCTCTGCCCAGAATTCTTGTCCTAACCTGGCACCGTTGAGCATGCTCCTTACTTTTTCCATTAGTGTCATATTCATCCTTCCTGCAAATCCAATTTGTTGAGGAGTGTATGGAGTAGTCTTCTACCTTTCTATACCACACTTCTTACAGAATTCTTTGAATTCATTTCCGCATAATTCTCCACCATTATCTGTTCTCAATACCTTTATTTTCTTCTTTACCTGATTTCCTACCAGAGCCTTAAACTCTTTAAATTTATCAAATACCTCAGATTTCTTTCTAAGAAAATAAATCCATGTGTTCCTTGAAAAATCATCTATGAATGAAACATAATACACAGATTTACCTAGGGATGGAACAGGAACAGGTCCAAACACATCACTGTGTATCAACTCTAAGATCCCCTTTGCTCTTGTAGCACTAGATGGGATTCTTAATCGATTTTGTTTACCATATATGCAATGTTCACAGAAATCAAAATCCATAGTGAAATTAGACATACCTTCAACCATACCTTTACTGTGTATTGTTCGAAGGCCCTTTTCTCCAATATGCCCCAGTCTTTAATGCCACAACATGGTCTTATTTTCTGGGACAGTATTGGTCTTGTCTCCTTTATTTCTCTACTCAGGGAAAACAGAACTGTTACACTCATTAGTATAAGTGCTTCCCAACAACTTGTACAGAGTTCCACAATGAACTCCCCTCATCAACACCATTGCTCCTCATACCATCTTGCAAGTTTTATTTCCAAATATAGTATCCTCTC
>ML778022.1:5098-21235 GCA_009831015.1 Picea engelmannii | reverse complement strand
ACACCACATGTAAGTTTTAAACCTGTGAAGTAAATCAATTCATATAGATTCTTAAGAAAAATAGAATTTAATCAATGGCTCATACATAGAGTACACAGAGATTTTATACCAGAAACCCTCAACCGGAAAAACCTTTCTTATATTGATTATCAAATTTCACCATTCATCATACAATATATACAATGTTTTTAGGTATTGCATAGATACCAAAACCCTAATCCCTTAATCTGGAATTAATTTAGTAAACCGCTAAAAATAGCAAAAACCGCCCGCACACGGATCGTCAGACGCAGTTGTCGAATCTGACGTGCCCACACACACACATGCAAATAATATAACACATACCCAACTGTTGATGGGTCTTAAATACCTTGACTCAACAACAGGAACCAAACCCGCCACTGAGGCCCAATTCGACTCTACATCATTTAAAATGGAATTGTTCTCCAGATCTTGCGATCCGGCCAAGGTATCGATGGGCTTTGTGTTTTCTGGCGAAGGCTCTTCCTTCAGTTGGGACTATTTTTCTTTTTTGTTTTTTCTCTTGGGGTGGGGTTGATATGAGAAGTGCAAGCCAGTATAAACCAACTTTACAAATAACAGGATAAAGTTTCAACTACTGAGAAGAGGTCGAGCTAGGGATAACCCGCTGCTCAAACATGCAGACGACAATTCTATACCACAAGTCTAGTAATAATACATTAACCATGTGAGCATCCAATCATTGCCTGAGATTACTAACTACCAGAAAGAAAAACACATATGGAACAAGATAAATGGTAAGCAAAATAATTCATCTACCACTATCATTCGTCGCATAATTCGAACAACAATTCATCATCTTCATCTTTAAAGAAAAGAACAACAAAGCAATTGTACCAGTTAACTTGACAATATATTCGATAGCTCTTACTTGTTACATATTCTCATAAAATTGAATAGGAAATAATTCTTCTTCAAGCTCAATCACGCATCCATTTGATAAAGATAACTTGGTCTTTGGTCCAGAAGGACTTCTAAATTCATAGCAGCTTCAAAATAATTTTTAACAGCCAGAAAGAAAATAGTTATTACAACAAACCATCAACCCTTAATTAATTGGTCGAGGCCTTTATTTATAATCTCAAGCTTAACCAAATTTTAACTGCTAAGTACAGTTTGAACCAAACAAAAGTTGCCACGTGGCATTATCTCATAACAGTTTCTTGATCAGTCCACCCGGGATATTTCTTTGAAAGGATTACTCCTTTCGTATTCAGACCAATTGATGAACAATTCTTCACAAGTCTGGCCCCATGGGAATCTATGTTGTTCCATTGGGGCCACATATATCCCTATGATGTCCATTGCATGCGCTCGGTACTTTACCAAGGTGGAATTCAGCTGTTGCAACATGGTTTTATCTCTGATCGGGTGTTCTATGAATTGTTGCACCTGTCTCGGCCTTGCATCAGCTACCTTTGCGCACTCTTTAGTCCATAAGGAGTATTGTTCGGCATACGTCTTGAGCACGTCTCTTATGTCGATAAACTCACTGGGGGTGTCTAACTCGGGGATAATTATATCTTTCATTACTTTATTAATTTTATCCCAGTGCTTCTGGTACTTGGCATATTGTTCTTGGATCTCTCGATGTGGGTCCCGGGACATCTTAGTCCAGTATTTTGTGGATATCTTTATGTGGTCAAGGCTACTTTTTCCTATCAACTGAATTCCATGTTCTTCCTTTTCTCAACTCTATTGGACTGACTCAATGTATTCGAGTCTTTCCACCGCTTGCAGTGCTCTTTCATGCCATCATTCCATCTCCTTGCATGTTGCGAGGGCCATGAGAGTGTCCTCCTGGAATTCAACTATATTTTCGGTTAACATGTTTCTTTCTTTCTTGTACTCGTTGTAAACTCCTGAAAACTCGCTCTTCAAATATGCCACAATCTATGTGGCTCCTTTGTAATACTCAACAATATGGTGCAAGTGTTCCAGTTCCTTCAAAGTATCAGTTAGTTCTCTTTCATCCCTCTTGGACCTATCCCGGGAAGCATCAAAGAGGGCTCTTTACATGCCTATCAGTTCAGACGTGTGAGCATCTGTAGTGTTGATCAAGTTTTCCTCTGTGGTAACCAAAATGGAATGGTCCATAGTAATATTTCTCTTCTTAGAATTTCTTTGCACGACGGCCTTCATCTTTTGATCATAGGAGATTGCATAAATGTCTGCTACCTCGTCTACCAACTCTGGTATCTATTGGTCGCCCCATGTGAGCGTGTTTCCTAGGCTTCCAGTGGTATATATTTGTTCAATATCAAACTCTTGAACCTCCTTATTTTTCTCTGAAGGCCCGGCCTCTTCCCGTTGTTTATCGGGGACCTAAGTATCAAGTGGAATAGATGTGTCGGGACGGAGCTCAATACTTGCTTGTATACTAGTCGTGGCATCGTCGACGTCCTTATGCGGGGATCTTTCTTTTGACTCATCCAATTCTGACTTTTCCTTGGGACTACCTGCTCAAGTCTCTGGTGCATTGGGCATTTCTATGTCTAGGGCACTTTCGGCTCCTTTTCCTTCTCGTGTGTCCTCTTGAATCTGAACATCGGGAACAAAAGGTGTTTTTTCCTCGGCTCCCTTTTCTTCTTCTACATGCACAGAGGTTTTCTGAGATGCCTCTGGGCTCTCATCATCACTATATATATTTATGAACTTGGTCAGAGGGTTAGGCGCACTTGTTTCGACCGACACCCGACCCGTCTCTGATTGAATCATCGTGCCTGTCGATGAATTGGTTGGCAGCAATGTGGATTCAGGGTCATCTGACCCATTGATGTTACTGGGGTCTATGAGCTCGGAGTCGCCTACCCCTGTTGGGCTCTCTTCTGGGTTAATGGTCAGAACATTTGATAAGAGGGTCGGATTACTCAACGCCAGATTCATCATTTGCTGAGCATGTCGGATCAAGAGCATCCCTCTTTCTAGTGCACCTGGAGTTTTCAGAAAATTACAGTTCTGTACAGGGGCTTCCTGGGGAGCTTCCATCATTTCAGCCGATTCGAATGTTACCCTTTCTTCCCTAGTCTTGAGAATTTCTTGCGCTGCTTTCTCCAAGGATGCCATTTTCTCTTCCCAACTCATGGCCTTAAACTTCGTTACTCTGGGGTCAGCCACTCTTGCCACCACCTCATCCCAGTCTTGAGCGTTTTCAGTGTAAAATTCATCCTCAAACCGGTCGTGGGCATAAGGCCAACAGGACGATACTTGTGATGCATGTTTCGAGACCAATCCCTTGGGATCCTGCTTGTGAAAACGTCCTGTCTGGAACCAATATGAAACCCATAGGGTATGAATGCTTACTTCTTATCCTTCACCAAAGTGGCGTTGTATCCCTGCAAGATACTTTGGTAACATATTTCCCCTAGTACCAGTCGGTCAAGGACATATATAGGTAGCAAATGTGGTGCTCTGGTGGCGGCGAAAATCCTAATGTAGGTTTCGCGCTCATCCAAGTACCAGTGACCAACTTTCGATATAACTTTTTTGGCCGCATCAGACAGCCTTGGGCACTCTTTCTTGAATAGTAAAAAATGAATAGGTGCGATAAATTGGTCGCAAATGAGAGAGTAGGATCTTTTATACCTGTTCTCCCACAAAATGTCGAAGTAGACATGGACCGGGAGCTTGGAAGCGTGCTAGCTCAGGTTCATCCCAGCGAAGGCATTTCTTGCACAGACGACGCCCAATAGATAAGACACCATGTAGAAGGCAGGAGTTTCTCCTTCCTTCGGCTGTTGAGCCTGTAGAATGCAGGTACTAAGCTATTTGGAGATGATAGCACCCCAGTTGAATCTTGTTATGGAGATGGTGACAGTATTTCTCTCCATGCAACCGGCAAAGGAGAGCCATTATATAGATATAAGGGTTTCTGAGGTTGGTCGTCGAGTACCAGTCGAAGTTTCGATTGGTGAATTTTTTGTCTTCTCTCCACCAAGACACCATGATTTTGCTGGTGTCATGCTTCTGATAAAACTTCACAACAAAATCCTTGTTCAAATGTTCATCTGGCTCCCTGAGCTTGTAATAATTTTGGACTTCCACTAGGAGGAAAACCCTGACGATTTGACCATTATCATCATTTATTACACACTTATGTGCATTAGTGTGATCAATGAGCCATTTCAAAAGTTCAATGCAAGGGAATACCGGAGTCCTGCTTGCCACCATGTGTAGGTAAGCCTTGTGGATGTTGACGAAGACCTCATCATTCAGCTTCCTTGTGTCAGGATCGCTTTGCGGGGCATATTCGGGAAATTCTTCGTGCTTGATTTTCTTGAATAGGTCTTCCCATCACGAGAATATTGTCTTGGTCCCAATGTTCGCCTCTTTGTTCCCAAAGGTCGGGGGATAAGCAAAGGCTTCTTTGGTGATCATCTTGATGATGGGGGCTGGCTTAGAAGTGAATTCCAATTTTCTTGCAATGGCTGGGGAGGAGCCCTCTCCTGCTTTTGATTGTTGCAGCTTTGGGGCTCTAGGAGATTTACTAGTGGTAGGTTTCTTCAGAGGCATCATTCCTACAACCGAAGACATTCAATTAGGATCGGTATACAGAGTAATATTATATCCTAATTTACATGTGAGGTGGAAACAACAAAACTAGATTGGTACATACCTGTATGCTTGCTAAACTCTATTTCTTAATACTCACTATACCTTGGACGCCTTCTCTGGGTCATTCGTCTCGCTCCTCTGGATGTTCCAGACTTCTTTGCACACAGAATGCTCTGGCTTATAATAATTCAGGATAATATAACGAGAGATAACTTACCAATCGCATCAAGTTGTTAATACAATCAATGGGACGAAATTTAAAACTCCTTACCACCAATTCTCTGTAATCAATTTTACGTAGGTTGACGATAGAGGCACGGAGGGAGATGCATTGTATATACAGGCTAAAACGATCATTTTTCTTTGCGCACAAATTAGAAACTAATGCGCGATCTTGTAATTAATCAATCGATTAAATGCATCATATCTAGCATATATTAGAGCTAAAACATCCCATCATGTCACGTCCTGAATGGGGAAGTCGTTGATTGGCGCAAAGCTACGGGATTTTTCGTTGATACCCTTTTTTTTTACAAAAAGAAAACCGTCGATGGCAATTACTTTCGTTGGATGGTTCTGACATGACCCATAGCAGATAAAGACTGGTAACTTGACTCACGGGTGCCTATAGAGGTGGTAACCTTCTTTCAGTTACGCGCTCCCTAACCAAGCCTCGGAATTGCCGATGTCGAATAGATATCAGGGGTCAGTAACCGGGGATGAACTTATCTCATCCTTTTCCTTGGGACAGCTTCTTGGAATTTCACTGATGTCAAAAAGTTTTGAGAGTTGGTGGCCTGGAAAACCTTTTACGGTCCTTACGGGTTTAGCTACTCATAAGTTGTCGATGCCGAAAAGATTTTATGGGATCGGCCATCGACGATTCCTTTCTTTCCCCGCAAATGACTACTTCCTTTCGCGTTTTTCCAATGTCGAATGAAATCGGTCATTGAAAACTTTCTTGTGCAATGCTTATCTTGAAAGGACAACTCCCCTTTTACCGACACCGACGAAAATCGACGATTGGAGTCCTTAGTTTTCTAGGATGATTTTCTTTCATCTCTGATTCTTCCGAGTGTCAAACTTTGGACGCATCGGGTGAAATTATTTAGTGGTTGATTCTTTAATCAAATTTTAATCCCTTTAAGTTATGATGGTTTTGACATGTTCAGGGAAACTTTTAAATAATCAAGGAGAAATTGCAGAAAATAATGATAAGCGAAGACAACATCGTTCTGAATTAGACAATACCAAAAGATTAAGTGGTACCCAAAACGTAAAATTTGGTAGAGGCTTTTTAGGGTGTGTTGAGAGCTCAACAAATGGCGATTTACTGGGAGAAAGCAGAATCTCTATTCTTCCTTCATACTCGGCTGATACGGAAGCTGGTGGGGGACCCAACTGGTTTTAAATCGGAGCTCTTTTTACCTTTGCATTTGAAATCCTCCAGTTAATGCTTCTAGGTCTGCCTGTGGGGTTTTTAACCTCAATTCCTCCTTCGTTTCCAGTAACCCTGACTCATGTCCTCCCCTTTTTGTTTATATTTATTTATTTATTATTATTATTATTTTTATTTTTATTTTTATTTTTATTTTTATTTTTTTTATTGGAAATATTGTTTTAGGGCCTGACCATTTACTGGGAGGGCATCAGGCTCTCCCCTCAAATTTTGCAATCGATAAGTGTCTACCCCTATCTTTTCAGTGACCTAGAAAGGTCTAAGCCACAGGTTCTGAAACTTAGAATGCTTCCCTTTTGGTTCATTTGCTCTGTCCCATTTTAGTACCAAGTCTTCTATCTCAAAACTCTTTTCTTTGGCCTTATGCTTGTCGAACCATCGTTTCACTATCTGTTGGTGGGCTAGGAATGTTGACTTAGCCTTCTCTCTCTCTTCTTCTAGCATGAGTAGAGTATTGATTCTTTGTTGCATGGCCGATGAGGGTTCCTTGTTGGAATCTTGGGCCAATTGAAGAGATGGCAGATAGAGCCCGTTTGGGAGGATGGCTTCTTGCCCGTAGACCAGAAAGTACGGGGAGTTTCCTATGGCTTCTTTGGGTGTGACCTTATCGGCCCATAGGGAATTATGAAGTTGATTATGCCAATTTCTTTGGTTATCTGTAACTGTCTTCTTTAATATCCTTACCAGATTTTTGTTAGTTGACTCTGCCACACCGTTTCCCTGAGGGTAATAATTTGCAAAGTACTTGATTATGATTCCTTTGTCCAGAGCAAACTCTGTCAATAGCATAGAGGAGAAGTAAGTTGCATTATCAAATACCAGAATAGAGGGGAGACCAAACCTTGTGATTATCTATTGTTCTATAAATTGGATCACTACCTTCTCGTTTACATGAGTCATAGGGATGGCCTCCGCCCATTTTGTGAAATAGTCGGTGGCAATAAGAATGTACTTGTGCATTTTAGAAGAGCTAGGCATAATTTATCCTATAATATCTAACCCCCATTGCTCAAAGGGCCTTGAAACAATCACAGGCTGAAGTGGGACTGCTTCCCTTTTCTCCTTTCCAACACTTATTTGACAAGTCTTACAGTTTCTAGCGTAAGTATGTGCGTCTTTGAACAAGGTGGGCCAATAATAGCCAGCTCTCAGAATCTTATGAGCATTGGTGTTTCTAGCAAAATGTCCTCCAAGGGGGTTGTCATGAAGTTCCTTTAGCACCTTGTCAGTGTCTTCACATTCGAGGCACCTCAACAATACCCCGTCATAGTTAATCCGGAAAAGCGCTGAATTTATAAGACGATATTGTGAGGATTTTAATCTGAGGGCTCTTCTCTCTCTGGGGTTGAGGTTTTCGGGACAAGTCCCGTGATGTAGTAGGTAAGACAAGTCCTTGTACCAGGAGTCGCGTCCTAGGGAGATGTATCTTACTTCTCCACACCATAGAGCTATTTCATTCTCCCACCCGGAGTCTTCATTTACTTGATCCTGGGCTTCAACTGCGAGCTTTCACAGACCTTGTCATTTTACTAGCTTGGAAGGTTTTATGTCTAGATCAAATTATTGGGCTACTGCCATCTAGTTCCCTCTTCTTTCTCCCATTTCTTTTTGGGTGAACAAATATCGGACTGCAGGGTGTGGTACAATCACCTTAATGTGATTCTTGAGGATGTAAGACCTTAAATGCTTTACTGCCTTATAGACCGTGTAGGCTTGCTTGTCTATGGAAATATAGTTGAGCTCAGCTCCTTGAAGATTAGTGCTCATAAATGATATTGGGGCTTCATTGTTGTCATCATCCTTCTGAGTTAAAACCGAAGCTAGCAAATGGCCCAAAGCAAAAGTGTAAAGGGAAAAGTCCCTGTTGAAATCAGGACTTCGCAGCACCGGGGCTCGGGATATGGCGACTTTGATATTGTTGAAAGCATATTTTCGTTCATTATCCCACTTAAATTTGGCATCCTTGCGGATCATTTTTTGTAGGGGTTTGATGATCTCGGCGAAATCGGGAGTGAATTTCCTTACAAAATTGATTTCCCGAAAAAGGATTGCATAGCCTTCTTGTTATGGGGTAGCAGAAGTTGACCTATGGCCTTAATCCTTTCAGGGTCTATGTGAATCCCAGCTTGAGAGATGATGTGACCTAACATCTTGCCTTCTTCGACACCAAAGATAGTTTTCTTAGGGTTCAGGGATATACCGTATCTCTGACACCTTTCGAAAATCTGAGTTAAATATTGGATGTGTTCTTCTTTGTTCCTCGAATATATCGTTACGTCATCTAAATATACTACCACACATTTATTGATAAGTCCACGCAAGGCCACGTCCATGGCCCTTTGGAAGGTTTCCCCTGCGTTGATTAACCTGAAAGGCATGCATTTATAAGCGAAGGTTCCCCACTTGGTTCGGAAAGTGGTTTTTAAATGGACTTCCTCTGAAACCAAAACTTGGTTATAACCTGAGAAACCATCTAGTAAGGAGAAGATCGTCGAGCCCGACACGGTTTGCAAGAAATATTCCATCGGCGGGACTGGATAATTGTCCTTTTCTGAAGCTCTGTTGAGGTTCCAAAAATCTACGCATAGTCGAAATTCTCCCGATTTTTTCCTTACTGAAACAAGATTTTCCACCCAAGCGGAATGCCTAACCTGAAAATTTATCTTCGCATCTAGCAGCTTCCTTAATTCCTGATACATGAGAGGTTCTAGGGATGGGTGATACTTTTGGAGCTTTTGCTGAAAAGGTTTTACTTCAGGCTTCAGCGGGATGGTGTGTTGAATAATGCGGGTATCATAGGTTTTCAAATCCTTATAGGACCATGCGAAAACATCCTGGTATTGTCTAAACAATCTGAGGTAGGATTTCCTTTCCTCTTTAGATACAGTTTTGCCAATATTTACAAGCTTTGGGTTTTCTGGGGTTCCAAAATTTACAGTTTCATGGAGGGGGCAAGAGCTACCGGTCTTTGTGTTCTTAAGCCCTTTGAATCATTCCTTTAGATCAAACAGGTTTTCCAAATTAGCTACCCCCTTAGGGATCGTGTGAGCCTTTAATCCATCCACATGGTGTTCTGTCCGAGGCTCATTTTCCATCGATTTCTCTTCGAACTCTTCATCGTCAATAGCGAGATCTTTGAAATTGTCTTGGTTGGTCAAGAAACTTACGATCTGTTCATCTCCCTCAAAGACTTTCCAATTAGAAACGTCATTAGGTACTAATGGTTTGTAGAACATCTCTACAGTGAATCGGGAGGCTTCACAATATTCTAAAGGCAATGACCTCGAAGCGTCTGTGGCTAAGGAGTCAGCAAGAACATTCTTTGCCACGGGGACCGCAGTGATATTGAAAGCCTCAAAGCGCTCTATTAGCCTATGCACCTCCTGTTGGTAGTTCTTAAGATGGGGTGAATTGAAATGTATAGTATTTCTCACTTGTCTAATAACAATTTCGAAGTCTCCAAAAACTCTCAATTCCTTGACATTCAGATCTATGGCTTTCTTTAACCCCTGAACTAGAGCTTCATACTCGGCAGTGTTATTGGTACATTTGAATTCTAGCCTATAGGACAAGAAATGGTGTTTACCCTTCTTATCGATGAGGATGCACCCTGCTCCTGACCCTTCTTGTGATTTATATCCATCAAAGTAGAGGGTCCAAATTTGCGGACAATAGTTGCTCCTTTCTTTTCCATCACCAATGTTTTGTTCTCTGATTTCCTTTTCCACAAGTCCTAGCGCGGGGTTGTGACAGAATAAAAAGTGTTATGTCGGTATCGGCGATTCCTCTTGAAAAATCACTTCAGATTTTTGGGTAAGGGGAACATTGGACAGGAGAGGAGCAAAGTTCCCAAAGTGGGAATCACAGGAATAATTTCCCAATATGGGGAAATCCGTAGATGTTGGCTCATTTTGGGTTTATAGGTTAGTGATTGTGTGCTTCAGATATCTCTCCCTATCAATTATGATCATGTTCTTGTATCCTTTCAGGGGTAGCCAAAGGTGTGCCCAGTCTGTACTGAAATGTCTGTTTAGATTTTCAGACCAATCCTGGCTCAATAATAGCCCATATGCCTCAGGGATATCTACAACAATGATGTCAATCAGTTGTACGAAATTAGGGTGTGTCACTATCCTGATCATCACATATTTGAGTTCTTCCATGACCTTAACCTAGGTTCGGTCTAGCTATATTACATGCTTATCACTCTTGAGAGGGAAAACACCTAATTTATTACAAACGGCCACAGGCATTACATTAGAAGACGCCCCGGAATTCACCAAACAGTTGTGAAGATTCATGTTGAAGACTTCAAATGTTAAAAGGAAAGGTGGGACAAAAGGTCTTTCATTCCTATCATCGATGTGGGTATTTACGGTTGGCTTGTTGGTCGGATATGTTTGGGATATGTTCTTCTTATGACCATTGTTGGTCATTGGGTCTGCTACCAAGATCAAAGCTTGCAACAAAAAGTATTTCTGCTGAGGAATCCTACACATGTCCATAACCAATATGTTAGCCTTTAGCTTCTTTAAATCTTCCACTACGTTGTTATCCAATTTAGGGGATTCATGGGTATGAATACTTATAGGCTTTTTACCGGGGGAGAGAGATGTTTTCGGGCGATCGAGAGTTAATTTAACTTGCGGGGCCTGGGTGATATCGATATCTCTCAAGTCGGGTTGACTTGTGCTACATGTTTGCATTACTGAAAATTTTGAGGGTTTTTCTCAAGACTTAAATAGATCGTCCGAAGGAAATATTAAGTTGGGATCCCATATCAGCATGGTTGTGTCTTGTGGTGGGTCAACTTCTTCCTAGTCGGCAATATCCATGGCCGAACTACTCGACCGTTCAGTCAGGGAGACTCTATCTAGAAAGCGATTGGCCATCAAATTCATGGCATGAACCCACTGGGGGAATTCCCTCTCAGAGTGATTTTCCTGGTGATAAGTACAGAAAGAATCAGATGGCACATTCCCTAGGTCAATGTTTATGTTAGTTGGGGGAGGTTCAATTTCTTTGAAATGATGGTTTCTCTTAAAGAAAGGTTTATAGGGATTTTGGCCTTGGTTTCCCTCTCCTGCGCTTCTTTTCATGTCTATGATCTCGTTTGATAATTTCTTAACCATGTGTTGTATATCCTCTATATTTGCATCACCCTTGTCGGTAGTTTGTTCAGCCAGTTTCCCCGGCAGCCTAGTCAGAAGAAGTCCTCTCTTGGGTGGGAGTTGACTTTCTTTTTTTACTAAAGAGGCCTGGATTTCCTTACATCCTTTCATCTGTAATTCTATCGTCTTGGCCTCCTCAAAATTTTCCTCAAGGGTTCGCTTGGCGGCTCATTTTACAAACATAGAAATAGAAGTTGGAAGTGTGTTGGCATAAACCTCAATTTGCAACTCATGAGTAGGCTTCGCCGCGGGCTAGAATTTGTTTAAAATGGTCGTGAATCTTTGATTGAAATATTTCACCCTCTCTTTTGGGGTCATGGTGGCTACGAACAACTCAGCCATCAGGGATCCTGTAGTAGTTTCTTCCGCAAATTTGTCTAGAAAATCTTTTTGGAACTTAGTCCAACTGGTTATAGATCCTACTGGCAAATTAAAATATCACGTGGAGTCTGAATTTTCAAACGTGTAGGGAAACAGTCTGCATACTACATCTTCATGTTGAACATTCATAAGCTTGATCGCAAATATGAACTTCTCGATATGATACTCAGGGAAACCTGAGGTTTTGGGATCGTACTTGGGGAGCAACTTTTTCGGGTGCTGGGGAAGATTATGTATTCGTCCGAGGACTGCCACAGCATCTCCGACCAACCAAGGCTAGTTGTTTTGAGGTCGAACTTCCCTTTCCTCCCCATGATCATTGTTACCTTCCATACTTCCATATTTTGAATTAGACTCCTCTTCTTCTGAGTAATCGCCTTGTTCAGAGACGTTCCCTGTTGGGGTTTCGGGTATCAGATCAAAAGGATCTTGAATTTTGGTGATCGTGAAGTCTATTAAGTCTTCTATCGAGTGAAAAAATACCTCGTCGGGAGTGCTAACCACCGGTCTACTTTGTTGTTTTTTTCGAGGAAGTATCCGAGTTATGGGTAATGCACCAATCTGTCGGGCGTACGCTCTGGTGATTCGTCTGAATTAGTTTACTTCCTCGTGAGGAAGAGCGTAAGGTATTTCAGGATGAAATGGTTCTTCCTCGGGTTGGGGTGAGTTACTCGTTTCCAGAGTACTCAACGTGTGTGGGCTCTCTTGGGGTTGACTAACCATGCATGTGGGTTGTTATGAATGTGTGGGCTGTTTGAAATACTGTATAAAATATATATTCAGCCATTCATTCTCAGGCCCTCCTTCTAGCGCCAATTTTGTTGATGGGTCTTAAATCCCTTGACTCAACATCAGGAAACAAACCCACCACTGAGGCCCAATTAGACTCTACAGCATTTAAAATGGAATGGTTATCCAGATCTTTCGATCCAGCCAAGGTATCGATGGGCTTTATGTTTTCTGGCAAAGGCTCTTCCTTCAGTTGGGACTATTTTTCTTTTCTGTATTTTCTCTTGGGGTGGGGATGATATGAGAAGTGAAAGCCAGTATAAACCAACTTGACAAATAACGGGATAAAGTTTCAACTACTGAGAAGAGGTCGAGCTAGGGATAACCCATTGCTCAAACATGCAGACGACAATTCTATACCACGGGTCTAGCAATAATACATTAACCATGCGAGCATCCAATCATTGCCTGAGATTACTAACTACCAGAAAGAAAAACACATATGGAACAAGATAAATGGTAAGAAAAATAATTCATCTACCACTATCATCCGTCTCATAATTCGCACAACAATTCATCATCTTCATCTTTAAAGAAAAGAAGAACAAAGCAATTGTACCAGTTAACTTGACAATATATTTGATAGCTCTTACTTGTTACATCTGCTCATAAAATTGAATAGGAAATAATTCTTCTTCAAGCTCAATCACGCATGAATTTGATAAAGATAACTTCGTCTTTGGTCCAGAAGGACTTCTAAATTCATAGCAGCTTCAAAATAATTCTTAACAGCCAAAAAGAAAATAGTTCTTACAACAAACCATCGACCCTTAATTAATTGGTCAAGGCCTTTATTTATAATCTCAAGATTAACCGAAGTTTAACGGCTAAGTACAGTTTGAACCAAACAAAAGTTGACACATGGAATTATCTCATAATAGTTTCTTGATCAGTCCACCCAGGATATTTCTTTGAAAGGATGACTCCTTTCATATTCAAACCAATTAATGAACAGTTCTTCACAAGTCTGGGCCCATGTGAATCTTTGTTGTTCCATTGGGGCCGCATATATCCCTCTGATGTCCATTGCATGCGCTCGGTACTTTACCAAGGTGGAATTCAGATGTTGCAACATGGTTTTAGATCTGATCGGGTGTTCTGTGAATTGTTGCACCTATCCCGGCCTTGCATCGGCTACCTTTGCGCACACTTCGGTCCATAGGGAGTCTTGTTCGGCATATGTCTTGAGCATGTCTCTTATGTCGATAAACTCATTGGGGGTGCCGAACTTGGGGAGCTTGATATCTTTCATTACTTTATTAATTTTATCCCAGTGCTTCTGGTACTTGGCACATTGTTCTTGGATCTCTCGATGTGGGTCCCGGGACATCTTAGTCCAGTATTATGTGGATCTCTTTATGCGGTCAAGGATACTTTTTCCTATCAACCGAATGCCATGTTCTTCCTTTTCTCGACCCTACTAGATTGCCTTAATGTATTCGAGTCTTTCACCGCTTGTAGTGCTCTTTCATGCCATCGTTCCATCCTCTTGCATGCTGTGAGGGCCATGAGAGTGTCCTCCTGGAATTCAATTATATTTTTGGTTAACATGTTTCTTTATTTCTTGTACTCATTGTAAACTCCTGAAAACCCACTCCTTAAATATGCCACAGTCTATGTGGCACCTTTGTAATACTCAACAAGATGGCACAAGTGTTCCATTTCCTTCAGAGTATCATCTATTTCTCTTTCATCCCTCCTGGCCCTATCATGGGCAGCATCAGAGAGGGATCTTCCCATGCCTATCAGTACAGACGTGAGAGCATCTGTTGTGTTGATCAAGTTTTCCTCTGTGGTAACCAAAATGGAACGGTCCACAGTAATATTTCTCTTCTTAGCATTTCTTTGCACGATGGCCTTCCTCTTTTGATCATAGGAGATTGCATAGATGTCTGCTACCTCATCTATTGGCTCTGGTATCTGTTGGTCTCCCCATGTGAGCATGTTTCGCAAGCTTTCGGTGGTATATATTTGTTCAAGATCAGACTCTTGAACCTCCTTATTTTTCTCTAAAGGCCCAGCCTCTTCTCGTTGTTTATCTGGGACCTAAGTATCAAGTGGAATAGATGTGTTGTGAGGGTGCTCAATACTTTCTTGTATACTAGTCGTGGCATCACCGACATCCTTCTGTGAGGATCTTTCTTTTGACTCGTCCAATTCTGAATTATCCTTGGGACTATCTGCTCGAGTCTCCGGTGCATCGGGCATTTCTGTGTCTAGGACGCTTTCGGCTCCTTTTCCTTCTCGTGTGTCCTCTTGACTCTAAACATTGGGAACAAAAGGTGTTTTTTCCTCAGCTCCCTTTTCTTCTTCTACATGCACAGAGGTTTTCTGAGATGCCTCCGGGCTCTCATCATCACTGTATATATTTATGAACTCGGTCAGAGGGTTAGGCACACTTGTTTCGACCAACACCCGGCCTGGCTCTGATTGAATCATCGCGCCTGTCGGTGAATCAGTTGGCGGCAATGAGGATTCATGGTCATCTAACCCATTGATGTTATCGGGGTTTGTGAGCTTACAGCCGCCTACCCCTGTTGGGCTCTCTTCTGGGTTACTGGTTGGAACATTTGATAAGAGGGCTGAATCATTCAATGCTAGATCCATCAATTTCTAAGCATGTTGGATCAAGAGCGTCCCTCTTTCCAGTGCACCTGGAGTTTCGAGAAAATTCTAGTTCTGTACAGGGGCTTCCTGAGGAGCTTCCATCGTTTCGGTCGATTCGAATGTTACCCTTTCTTCCCTAGTCTTGAGAATTTCTTGCGCTACTTGCTCCAAGGACGTCATTTTCTCTTCCCAACTCATGGCCTTAAACTTCGTTACTCTGGGGTCAGCCACTCTTGCCACCACCTCATCCCAGTCTTGAGCGTTCTCAGTGAAAATTTCATCCTCAAGTCAGTCATGGGCATAAGGCCAACAGGATGATACGTGTGATGCATGTTTCGAGACGAGTCCCTTGGGATCATGCTTGCAAAACCATCCTGTCTGGAACTGAAATTCCAATTGACTTAATCCCTCTTGCTTGGCCTGCGCAGTGTCTTTAACCTGGTAGAAGCTGATATGAAACCTATAGGGTATGAATGTCTGCTTCTTATCCTTCACCAAAGTGGCGTTGTAGCCCTACAAGATAGTTTGGTAACATATTTCCCCTAGTACCATCCGATCGGGGACATATATAGGTAGAAAATGTGGTGCTTCGGTGGCGTCGAAAACCTTAATGTAGGTTTCGCGCTCATCCAGGTACCAGTGACCAACTTTCGATATAACTTTTTTGGCCGCATCAGACAGCCTTGGGCAATATTTCTTGAATAGTAAAAAATGAATAGGTGTGATAAATTAGTTGCAAATGAGAGAGTAGGATCTTTTATACCTGTTCTCCCACAAAATGTCGAAGTAGACATGGACCGAGAGCTCAGAAGCGTGCCAACTCAGGTTCATCCTGACGAAGGCATTTCTTGCACAGACGACGTCCAATAGATAATATGCCATGTAGAAGGCAGGAGTTTATCCATCCTTCAGGTGCTGAGCTTGTAGAATGCAGGTGCTAAGCTATTTGGAGATGATAGCACCCCAGTCGAAGCTTGTTCCAGATATGGCGACAATCTAAGACAAAGGCATCCAAGCCTCCGAAAACTTGGAGAAATCTTTCTCTCCATGCAACCGGCAAAGGAGAGTCATTATATAGATATAAGGTTGTCTGAGGTTGGTCGTCAGGCACCAGCCAGAGTTTCGGTTGGTGAA
>ML778021.1:667434-683438 GCA_009831015.1 Picea engelmannii | reverse complement strand
TAACCCCCCAAAATCGTATGGCTAGGATGTTAGTGATGTGTTGATGGTTTACATGGTTAAATGGATTAAAATGCTCTAGGTTAATCATCTCATGTTATTATCATCTTAGTTTAAGCCCTTAAGGCATTTTCCATTTACATGCTTTGGTTTATTCTTGCAAATATTTAACTCTTTAGCATGGTGTCTCAAATGGAACAGATTACATGGTTGAACTTATGTCTTGAAGCAATCTTATTTCTTGGGCACACATAACTCTCATGTTTTCACTTTGTTTATGGATATGTAAATGGTGTAGGACTTAAATCTTAATTTCAGCACATTTTTTAATCTACTTAACACATTTCATACATGCAATAGCACACATGGTTAAGTGGTTATAGTTTCCTCATTTTGTTGTAATTGTTGACAAGTTGTTCTTGTCTTTTACTTGCTTATTTCCTTCAAGTTCATATTCATTCATGGTTAAGTAAATGATGATGGAATAGATGTTTCAATTTCATCTTTCTCATGTGTTTTAGATGTGTTTATGCTCTCTTTCCTTAATATGCAACACACTTCATAGCAGTCATTTTAAGTTTCGGTTTTCAGCATAAATCATTGTTTTTTGGCACCTTAAAGTCATCTAAAACACTCACAACACACCTTAAGACTTACCCATAAGTCATAATAACTTTTTAGACCAACTAGGACAACCTAATTCCACCATCTTCACCATCTAAAACGGGTTTGAGGAAAACAACGGAGGGTAGTGGCAGGGGACTGCCCCATGGCGCACCAGGTGTGTGTCCTCTCCGGAAAGTACTCTTACTGTCAGGGATGACTGTGAAATCTAGGGTGGGCCTCGTTGCCTTACTATCTTGAGCATCCGGCAACCATTTGGCAACAGGAGGAGGAGGTTTAAGGTTCAAACACTTAGTTAGGGGGAGGGCAAATAAAATTTATCTAATCTTTAGACAACTCCTAACTACTTAGTCTCCTAGACAATCTTTATTTTGAGTATCTTTTGATAATTGTTTAGAAGTCTATCTTCCAAGTACTTTTATTTTCATTAATCTTTCATGCAATCTTGTGATTTGGATATCTAAGTGTTTTATTTCTTGAGCATTAAGTTTCCAAGTATTTACATCTTTATTTCATGCTCTTGTGGGGTGATTCAAGAAGAAGTTGAGTATTCCATTTGGGAGGCATCATCTTGTTGAATCTTGAGTGCTTTAGTGGTTTCCATTGAAAAGCAGTCCAATAGAGTAAGTGTTATTGGGGCATGCTTGGCCTTACGTGATTGATCTTAACTTTTGAATATCTCTTAAATCTCACACTTTGGCATCCTTTTTAAATATTGTCTATTTGTATCTTGTGTATGTCTTGTATAATTGTTGTATCATTTCTTATTCTTTGTGTAAGTAATTGTATCTTTGTTGTGGGATAATTGTAATCTAATTTACTTGTAATCTTTTTTAATTGAACCCCCCTCAAAACTTAGTTGACCCCTTGCCCAACATTTAGGCACTAGTCTTAGTTGACTTAGGGAAGGGTTTGCTTGTCATTAATTAATTTTGCACTTTGCATTTGCTACCTTAGCATCATAGATTAGTTTCCCCCCTTAAACTTTAACAAATTAAAACCAACTCCTAGAACTTCAAAGTTAAATCATATCTAGTAACTAGGGTCTACCCCCCTTGGCTTTCCTAGGAGTAAGCCTAGAAGGAAGAGGTTCTAGTCAAGGTGACAGTGTGGACTGTGAATCTAGGAATTGTGCCTCCAAGGACACACTAAGTGAGCTTGACTTTGCTCATGTTTGCAAGTGTGTATTAGGACGACAACGGGGATATTTGAGAAATTATGTATCGGGGAAACAAAATGCATGGATCAAATGGATGCACTTGGGTGAGCATTGCTATAACACCACCTATCACATGTCAATAGGGATGACACCTTTCAAGGCTTTGTATGGTTATGACACTACCACCTTTTTGGACCGAGCATTTGGGGACAACCAGGCACCCAAAGCCAAATATTGGATTCAAGAGAGTCAGGACATCCTGTGAACTCTAAAAGATAACCTGCAAACGACACAGAATCAACAGAAGATGTATGTCGATAAGCATAGAGTGGAGCTTAGTTTCGAGGTGGGAGACTTGGTATTCCTCCACTTGCAGCCATATAGGCAGTCATCCTTGAAAATGAAAGGGGCAGAAAAATTGAAGCCACGATTCTATGGTCCCTACAGGATTTCAAGGCCAGTCGGGGAGGTAGCTTATGAGTTAAAGCTTCCAGAGGTGTGTAAGATACATAATGTCTTTCATGTTTCATGCCTCAAGAAGGCAGTGGGACAGCATGTTGTCACCTCTACAAAGCTACCACCATTGGATGAGGAGGGGCAGTTGATTTTAATTCTGTAGGAGGTGTTGGAGACCAGAGAGTGGAAATTAAGGAACAAGAGCATCAAAGAGTAGCTAATCAAATGGAAAAATCTTCCTATTGAGGATGCCACTTGGGAAGGAGAGCAGATATTGCAGCATCCTAGATTGCATTTGCTTGAGGACAAGCAATCTCAGGCGGGGAGGATTATAATGTCCTCGTTGGCCTAGGAGTCATAAGGAGTGGTTCCACTAGCCTAACTTGGTTCCCGTAGGCTAAGTCAGAAAAGTTACCTAGGGAACTCAACTTTTGCCTAGGAAATAACTTTATAAAGTGAGAAAGGGAAAAAGGGGGACATGGGTCTTAGGAAAATGAAGTCACTTAAAAATTATAAAGTGTGCACGCATAAAGTGACTTTAAAAATAAAATAAAAGTAAAGTGAGTGGGAAATAACTCAAATAAGAAATGAAAGAGGGGAAATGAGGAGGTGCCACTCATTCTTGCATTCACTCACTTGGAAATTAGATTTTGAGAGCTCTTGAGGAAAGAGTCTAGGGTTTTTGGAAACCATTTTTTATTTATGGGTTTCGATGTTGCAACGATACACCCTAGATGGTTTGGGGAAGAGATCGTTGCAGATTTCTTCATAGCGCTTCAGTTGGTTAGAGTTTTCATCACTGGGTAGTGTTCATATTGTTCAGGAATTGAGTTATTTGATTTGGGCGACTTGCCACACCCAATGGGCGATTTTTCTTTACTGAGGTCGACTTTTAGGGTGGATGAGAAGACTTTCTAAGAAACGGGTCGAGTTATTCTATGGGGACTGTTATCGCACAGTTTGTAGTTATGATAAAAGGCAGATTAAAGAAGGGCAAACTGGCAAAACTGAGACTATCCCACCACTGTCACCTCAATGGGATAGCTCTTTCTCTTTAGGGAGGTAAGGCCCAGGGGAGACATCCCCGATGAACTGGGGTTTTGAGAACGCAAAGGCTTATGGCTAAGTAATATTATTCCCCCTCACAAGTCACCACCGATTAGAAAGTCCGGCTTAATAGCCAATAAAGATAAAAGATAACTGGAAATAGTAACCAAGAAATGTACCTGCCCGAGACAAAGCAACAAGGAAACTATGCATATGCAAGATCACTTGCTTGGTTAGTACTTCATATAATTATGGACTTTTGATATAAAGCAATGGACAACGATATAGATGAAGTAAATCAATGATATAAACTAGTAATGATTATGATATATTACTTCACCATAAAGGGCTAAAGGCACTTCACAATTATCAATGGCAATCAATGCAAAAATATTAATGCTAGAAGCAATGCTTCAGCCAATCATTCAAATTGCTTTAAAGACAAACAAATGTTGCAATGTATAAGTATAACACTAGTGGATTATAGTAGCAATTGAGTTAGTGATTGTTAGTCTAAGAGCTAGGGTTAGTAAGAGTTGAAAGTTGTTCAAAGTTTAGATGTGTGTGTGATCAAGGTGCTCAACACATGAAGTCTTAGATCAGTGCGTTACTTGGGCAAATGGAGTCAAAGATAGCTACAAACGTTGAAGGGATAAATGATAATGAAAAGACCAAAGACAAGAGGGTTAAATGTTGAGGTGTTTCTAAGGCAAGGCCTCAACAATGAAACCCTGGGGGAGAAAGGCTCACTAAGGTGTAGAAACCCTAGGCCTTAGTGTTTTCTCTTCCTTTAGCTTATTGGCAAGATGAAATCGGCTAGCTTGAGTAAGAGTTTATAGGGATAAAGACAAGAGAGTTAGAAGGTGAAGTGTTTCTAAGGCAAGGCTTCATCAAACAAACCCTAGGGGAAAACGACTCATCAAGGTGTAGAAACCCTAGGCCTTGATGCGTTTTCCTCCGTAGCTCAATGACAAGAAAAAAAACGGCTAGCTAGAAGACTAGAGTGTTGCTATGGCAAGGCTCTATCTAAATTCAACAAATCAAAATAGTTCTTAACTTGATAGGGACATGAGACAAGGACACCAACATGTGCTTGTCACCTAGGGTTTTAATGCAGCAAATTATAACAACAAATGCAAGTAAACAATACTATAACCATTCAATCAACAAGTGTTACAGAAATTCACTTACATAGACCATGCAGTCAAGTAGCCAAACCCTAGTTGTAAACCTTCCACCAAGAAGAAATGCCAAAATAGTCCAAAAATAGTCTCATTTAACAAGTGCGCACCAATTTTCAGCCAAAAACCCTAAATGAGGGCGCAAATTTCATACCTCACTAATGTGTGAGTGTAATGTTCCCAAGCCAATTTTTTCGCTTGGAACACTCACTGACCACTGGTTTACTTGTTTGTTTGTGTCTTGTTTGTAGGTTGGCCTCTCAAGTTTCAACCTTAGGGTTTTATTTAGTTATTAAGCACATATCTGAAGATAAACCAAATGCAAACACAAGATCTAACCAATACACAAGATATGGAACCCAAAATCATAGATCTGACCTTTATTATTATGAAAGGCAAGAACTTGATACAAAATGGATGCAGATCTGGAATGACATCAGATGGCTCCAGGAGAGAATATATGAGCTGCTACAAAATGCTCTCGGTAATACAAAACAAGCCTCCAAAGGATGAATATATAATGAAGACCAAATACAATAAGAACCAGGGTCATGTCCAAGCCTCCTAGCTCGCTGGCACGTCCTGCTAAATAGATGAGAAGGCCAAGATTTCGGCCCAGCTGAAGGAGATCTCCAAATGATTCCAAACTCTATAGAAAGGTAGATCGGGGCAAGTGGAACCCCTCCCTGAAGTCTGAAGTTGTTGGCACAGGGGAAGACCCAAGGTTCACTCCAAGAGCGCACCAACAAGCCCTAGCTACTGGCCCTTTCGGCAACACCTGCGAAACAGATGCAGTCTCACCCAAAGCAGCTATGAGGGGGTTGCAGTACAGAGATGTCTACAACCAGGGGAATATCAAGTGGATCTAATGCAACAACAAGGCAACATTCATATATCCCTCACCAAGCTAGATCTACCCTGCACAATTATAGATTTGATCTAATTACAACAATGCAAATAACAATATAATAGTGACAGAGATCAAAGCATCAATCACACACACAACACAAGATGTACGTGGTTCACCCTCTCTCTAGGGCTACGTCCACAGAACTGTGCTTATTATTTATTAAGGTAAAGCATACAGTGCTTGTCCACGCTCTCAGCTAGCAGATCTTCTTTCTTCTCTCTCTTTCTCTCCCCTTCCTGCGCACCCAGCTGCAGAACTCGATCTTCGCACACAACTAAATATCTTACAATACTAGAAGGCTCTCTCACTTAGTACTTCTCTCTCTCAATACAATAATATCTCACCGCAACAATAGAGCTAGATCAACAACAATATCGTACCAACCCAAAACACCAACCCAACCTAGGCCCTCTAGACCTCTATTTATACATTACAATCATTCACCGATAGCCCTAGGCTGAAAACTAGGTGCCAAAACCCTAGATACCAAAACCCTAGGTGTCTAAAACCCTAGGTCAACTTGACCCGCTTTTTCCGGGCTTCACCAGCTTTTCTTTCCTTCCTTCTTGCATGGTGCTCCAAAGCATCCAACGGTGGCTTTTTCCACTTGTTGAGTTGTCCTCGATCCCTCTTCCTTACTGATTTGTCATCCTCGATCTCCTCGTCCAACAGCTTGCATTTCCATACTTCGGTCCATCTTTTCTGCTCTTTTGCTCACTTCGACCCAGTGATAGTCACTGTGTTTTTCGCGAAGTTCACTTTTCACCTTTTCTTCCTTGTTCTTCGCTTCCTTCCATAACTAAGGGCCAATAGGCCCCCAACACTCACCTGTGATTCGTCCCGAGGCACTTCAGATCTGATCCTTCTGTTTTACTTCGACTTTGGACTGTGCAGGGCAACCTTTGCTTTCTTCTCTATGCCTCCTTCCCATCCTTGTGCAGACTGTCTTTGATGTGTCTAGTACCCAGTTTCAATTGCACCTGGTACCTAGACCCTTTTCTTCTTGCTTTTACTGAGGTCTGCAAGACAACTGGTTGTCATAGTACAACCTCAACTGACTCCCATTCACTAATCCTTCCTTCCACTCTCCGTTCAACGTCTTCAGCTGCGCAACTCGCCCTTCGGTAACATAGACGACCTCATATGGTCCGAGCCAATGCGTTCTGAACTTCCCTGGATGTTTTGTAAACTTACTGTCATACAACAATACTAAATCATCCTACTTGAATGTCTTCTTCTTTATGTGCCTGTCATGATAGGCCTTCTCTCATTCCTTCTGAACCTGCTGATGGAATCCTGCAATAAATCTATCTTCTTCCAGTTCAACCAACTGTGCAAGCCTCTCGCGAACAACGCCAATATCATCCATGTCTGTAAATGTAGCAATTCTTAAGCTTGGCATCAAGTATTCCATCGGGACAACATCTTCAAGACCATAAACCAACTTGAAAGGGGTCTGCATTGTTAATTTCTTACAAGTGGTTCTATAGGCCCATAATACTGCAGGTACTCTTAAATTCCAGTCATCCCTATTCACACTGCAAATCTTTGTCAGTGCGGTCTCCAAGATCTTGTTGAATGCTTCCACTGTTCCATTTTCTTGTGGATGGTAAGGTGTACTCTTATGATGGTGGACTGCAAATTCTTCAGTAAGGGCTTCAACTGTCTTATTGATGAAGTGTGTGCCTTGATCACTCATAAGGGTCTTGGGGCATCCAAACCTGGTTATTATGTCATCAAATATAAAACGTGCAACTGTAGTTGCACTACATTCCTTTACTGCTCTTGCTTCAGTCCATCTAGTCAGGTATTTTGTCGTAGTAATTATGTACCGTGCTCCTGTGCGCTTTACTGGTGGGTTTATGGGTCCCACGAAGTCAATGGCCCACTTTCAAATGCTTGTAGGGTCATTTGCGATGCTAATGAAATTTCATCTCTTCGGGATGGTTTTCCAACTCTCTGGCATACATCATAGGCTCTGGCATAATCTTTAGCATCTTTGTGTATGGTAGGCCACCAAAGACTAGCTCTAAGAACCTTCTGCGCAGTTGCTTTCCCTGCGTAATGTCCTCCTACGATGCCTTCGTGAGCTTCTGCGAGGATCAGTGGTCGCTCTATCTCCATAAAACACCTCCTTAATATCTCATTGGGTCCCATCTTGTATAGCTGACCAACTATCAGTGAAAAGTCTGCAACGCGCACCACTAGTTGTTTCTTCTGGGGAATTGTATACTCACTGTTAGCATCAGAAGTCACTCCTGGATTGCGACAGGAGCAGAGCCCAATGCCCATCAGTTTTATGTCACGATAAGTTTAATGGATGATCAAATGGTTAGAGACCCAGGACGGAATCACTCTAGCTCAGGGACCAGGTATGGTATGTAGAGAACAAAGGAGGTCTTGATCTAACTTCAGTCAGTGGGTTGATTGTAAAATGAGCAGGTGGAAGACTTGGTGAGAGGAGTGAGAAAAACTACCTCGGGCAACAGGCCTTTCAGCAGTTTGCAGAAGAAAAACTCTAAATACAAGATCCTCTTGGTTCAGAGTTTCAGGAACTGAAGAGGTGACTTGACTGGATGCTCCAATTCCAAGTCATTCAGCGTTGAGAAAATCACAAGACTGATTAGAGACAACGCAACTATTACAGTTATCCAACCTACATCATCCTATAACAGCTACAACTCGACTGGATCCTCCAATTCCGAGTTGTTCTAACATAGTGCAAACAAAGATATGAAAGAAACTGACATTCATAAGGCAAGAAGTCTCAAGAGTCAATGCATAACCAGAACAACCAGTGCTTCGTTAAAGCTTTTACAATCGGGAGCCTTTCTCAACCATCGACGCCTTGAAAAATGTCAAAACTAGGTACATATACTCCTAAACATTTGCCCAACAGAGGCATCCTGGACTTTCAGGATGGGGCGTCTCTTCAATCAAATCTAACATGCTTTCCTCTGCCATATGCCATCTTAACTCTGCATGGCTCATGCTAAGGGGTAGCTGAGCCCTTAAATGCTGAATTAGCGTGCGCAGGATTCCCTGGTGAGTCGAGGACTCAGCATGGCTTCTGTGGAAAAAAACCAGTACAGAGGACCATCTCGGGCAGAGTTCCTGTCGGGACATCCATACCTTGCAATTAATGAGTGAGGCGAGGTTTTCAACCACCCCCTCTCTTCTTCATTCACTCCGAGTAGGTATCAGGATGAGATCAAGTCGAACTGGCACCTGGAGAACATGGTGCCCCCCTTCTGAAACTCAACTCGGCACTTTTGGCCCCCTTGGTACAACTCTTTCCTTTTCCCCAAGTGACCACGGGCCGCGACCCTGTGCTTTTCCTCAAAGGCGCTTTCGGTGCTTCGGGGTTCGAGGTTTCAAGATGTGAAATGCCAAGGAGCCCTTACCCTTTGAACTCCCGAATGTCGACATGTCGATGTGATTAGATCTTGCGCCACGCGTCCCTGGATCGGACGACTGAAATGACGTTGGCATTTTGGGACCCGTCTCATCACATGGTGCATGCTAGCCCCCTTTCTCCAGGTCTGTTCCTCTGTGACCAGGTGCTATGACCACGGGCCCGACTTTGGGCGCTTTCGGCGTTTCGAGGTTCGAGATTTCGAGATGTGAAATGATGAGGAGCGCTTACCCCTTGAACTCCCGAATGCCGACATGACTTGATCACGCACCACGCGTCCTTTTGGATGGACGGCTAAGATTACGTCTTTGGTGCTTACACTATGAACATCCTGAAAGGCCCCACCTGTGGCTCAGATCTTGCGCCGCGTGTCCTTCTGATGAACAGTCCTGATCCTCTCGGCAATACTGCGGGCCTGGGTCCTGGACGCCTTCGGCACTTTGCGTCACGGGGATCCCAGTTGCAAAGAAAAGCGTTTCAAGGTCGTGATGGGCGAAGTGGTGACATAGCCTAATCACGCGCCATGCGTCCCTCTGGATGGACGGTCTTGATCATTTGATGAATGTAATATAAGAGCTATCCATCACGCTAATCTTGGCACAACTCTATTAACTGCGATTTCTCGCCTATCGTCAATCTGCTTCGCTAATTGATCCTTGCCGTTGAAATCAGACTGCTCGCTCGCTTTATTTTAAACCCGAAATGGACTTCTCCTGTGGGCTGCACTCGGTGCTTAGGCTGCAGCCTTGGACTAGAACGCATTTGATGTTTTTTCACACCCCATTTCTTTGCATTCTACATCAAGGGTCTGAAATCGGGAAAAAACACCCTGCTTGCAAGAATTGGTGCTAACACTCACTAGGTGCCATTCCTGTCAACAGGAACTGGACTATGTCTGCGAAGTGGTCATCAATCTTTCTAATGGCGAGAAGTTGTGCATCCGACAATGTATCCTCCAAACTGGTGGATTCTTCGCCATGTTCCAACCTCCACAAGTGGTCAAGGCCCTTGTTCATTCTTCCTAGCTTAACTATGATTTCAAAATCATATTCTTGAAACAGCAGAAGCCATCTGCATATTCACCCCCCCAACACTGGCTTGTTGACTAAGTACTTTAGTGTAGAGTGATCTGTGAACATTTTAAAGTGTCCTCCCAACAAGTAGTGGCGGAATTTGTGCAGCGCGTACACCATGGCTAATCCTTCTCTCTCGGTAGTGGTGTAATTAACTTCAGTTGTAGATAGATTCCTACTAGCAAAAGCTAACGGATGGTCGATATCCCCTTCTCCAGGTTGTGCCAATACTTCTCCTAAGGCAGTAGAAGACGCATCGACATGCACATGAAACTCCTTGCTCCAATCTGGAAAGACCAGAATGGGCGCAGTCACCATCTTCTGTTTCAGTGTGTCGAAGCTCTGCTGGCATTCGTCTATCCAACTAAACTGACAGTCTTTCTTCAACAACTTCTCCATCGGTGTTGTGATCTAAGCATAGCCTTTAATGAATTTTCTGTAATAGCCAGTATGTCTTAGCGCAGTGCGCAGTTGTTTGATTGAAGTAGGAGGCGACAAATCAACTATGATGGCGATTTTAGAGGGATCTACCATTAATCCTTTCTTGCATACAATATGACCTAATAGCACTCCAAATGGTGAGAAGAAGATACACTTCTTCAGATTTAAATAAATTTGACACTGCCTGCATTTATCCAACATTAGCCTTAGACATTCAATATGGTTTTTCAACAAACTAAACACAGTCCAGTCATCAAAATATGCTTCTAAAAATTTATGCAAAAACTCTTTGAACGCTTCGACCACCACCCTGGAAAAGATGGCTGGGGCATTCTTCAGTCCAAGTGGCATCATTGTATATTGGTAGGATCCCCATTCTGTGGAAAACGTGGTCTTGTGGCGATCCTCCTTGGCAATCCGGATCTGATGGTATCTTGAAAAATCCATCTGTAAAAGAATATATCTCCTGGCCTCCCACATTGTCTAATACTTCATCAGTGAATGGTGTAGGGAAGGGGTCATGCAGACATGCATCATTCAACTTTCTGAGATCTACACAGATCCTGATCTCACCTGTCTTCTTGTCTTGTATCACCATAGGGATGATCCACTCCAACTCTTCGACAGGTTCAATAATCCCTGCTTCCAACATTTTGTCGAGCTCAATTTTCACTTTTTCCTTATATTTTGGGTTCAATCTGTAGGGTCTTTGATTGACTGGCTTCGCACCTAGTTTCAAAGGTATCCTCATCTCTCCCATAGGACCTTTGATACCTTTCATATCAGTGAACTTGGTTGGAAACAAGTCCTGATATTCGTGCAACAACTCTGTAATCTTGTTAATGGTAGCAGCATCCCAGTAATCTTTGACATTGGCAAGATTTGGTGTCTCCTCCGTCCCAATATTGACTTTTTTAATCTTGATTGACTGGCCAATAAATGGTAGCTCAACTCCCGGTCCTTCCACATCTCTTTGGCCTTTTGTTTCAGTGATGTTGACCTTCCTGGGATCATCATCGTCGGTGTTGATGTTGTAGCAACTCTGCAATTTTTGGAGAGGCGCAGTCCATTCGTCCTCTTCTTGTTCCATAGGGAGGCTATATGCCTCTTCGAATACCTTATGTCTCACAATCTGTAATGCTTGGTCTACTGAAGGATATTCACTTTCAAATAAAAAGGTGGTTACAAAATTCTAAATCATACCTTTCCAGTCTGCAGTGATGAGGTGTAGCTCCGCTTGAAGGTACCAGTTGATAGGGGTTGTGTCCAGCGTGTTAATGAATCTGTGCACCCATTGTTCTTGAGGAATGTCACTCCAGGCCTCTTCGCAGCTCCGCACATGGTCTTTTGGGCAGCTTCACCCTGTGTACCTTGCTTCCATCCTTCTACTTGTGTTGAGAACCGCGCTATCATCAAAGTTCGACATTGTACCCAATCTGTAATATTGTTGTTGTGGGTTCCCCACCATCTTGCTGGTGTGGCTTTCAGGGCCTCATTCATTGCCAACAACCTTTGTTATGTTGGTACACTTGCTTCAAAATCTGATAGGAAGGCTTCTAAAGGTTTCATACCATCAAATGTGGGTAAGTTACTTACTGTTGTGCCGATCCAGCGAACTTCTCTGGTTAATCTGGCACATCTTCTGGTAGATACTTCATACATCAGGTTCTGCCAGTTCTCCATCGCTTCTTCTGAATCTAATGAACACGCGTTGTCACTTCGCCAACTCACATTCCCATTGGCTGTAGGGTTGATGTAATCATGTTGTCTGGCTGTCAGTTTGTATATGTTTTCCAGTTCGTATGCGTGGTCTTCTTCTCTGATGGGCTCTGTATATCGCGGACCCTCATCTGGATCTAAGGGTGCAATGACCCGAAGGCCATCTCTTTCAAATGTCATATGTCTTTTCTTCAAATCAACCACTATGGAGTTATCGAAGGCCTAATCAATTCCTAATAGTGCAGGGTAAGGGCAACTGTCATCAACAATTTCAATTACCTCAAAATCTGCGAACGTTCTCACTCCATCTATGTCCACAAGGACATTTACAATCTGCCAAAGGGGCTGAAAACTTGTTGTTTAGCGATCCTAAGCCTGATAGGGGAGTAGATCAACTTTTGTTTCCCCATCAATGCCCAAGTTTGCTTCGTCATGACATTGACCTTCGACCTTAAGTCAAGGACCACATAGTCTATATCATACTCTCCTATCTGAGCATTCAAGTGTAATTCTTTATTTGTCCTTCTCCTTTTCCCGATTTGATGTACTGCCCTATTCAGTAAGGGGTCTATCTTTCCTAGTTCATACTGTCTGATTAAGTTCTGTAGCTCTTGTACAGTGCCTTTATCCTAAATCAACTTAACACAGGTGCATAAAAATTCCATGAGCTTGCTTACCTCTTTTACCTCTTGTGGCGAAGCAGATTGACCAAATCCCTAAGGCATTCCATATTCTTTTATTTCTAGCTGTATTTTTGATGAGGAACCTTGACTTGCTTTAAACTCTTGTCTTGCTTCCTCAAAGATTTGTCTTTCTTTCTTTGCATCGAAAGTTCAGGTCTTCTCTGTAGCCTTCCTGATACCTGAGTCTTCTGCAATATTTCCTTGAGTCATTCTATCCTCTCCTGTAGTAGTGCCTCCTCGAGTGATAACAACGAATTTAGGGCCTTCCCTACGGGGCTCAACATATATCAATTGCACTTGTGGATTCTGCCGAGGTCCTCGTCTTTCCTGTAGCTTAGATAGAAGCACAGGGCAATCTTCTATAACATGGTTGAACGAGCTGCAATAGCTGCATGTAGTGCAAGGATTCTGACAATCCCTTGCCAAGTGTCCTGGTTGCGCGCAATTGTAACAGATGATCTGTCCTTGGCCTCGGCCCGTTCCTCCTCCTCATCCTCTATATCCACCGCGAGGATTGGAATTTCCTCTTCCTGGGGAGTTATACTGCAGAGTGTTTCCTTCTTGTTGTACTTCGCCTTGGATCTTGTATATGTCCCTCGATATTTCGTGTATAAGGTCATAGGCCCTACAATCCCTATCATCATGCCCCACAGACTTATAGAATGTGCAATATAAATTTGTGGGAGTCTGAACATACTTTTGCATGTAATAGCACTCACCTGTGTGATGCCTATTTCTGCATACTTCGCACCAGGGCAGGTTGACTTGCTTCAAGGGGCTTGGTGATCCTGAGGCCAAATATCCATGGAATAAAGGGCAGTGTTCCTTATCATGGCCTTCTGATCTGCATCTTACACACCAGATATCTTCTTTTTTGTCCTTCCCCTTATCGTTCTTCATATCCTCAACCTGTAGAGACAAACTAGTCAACTGGCTCAATATATGGCTCATACTTGAGTTGGATTATCCCATAGGGGATGATTCAAGCTTCATAGCGATTTCCAATGCTTCTGCCTATGAAGCAATCTTCTGCTGCATCAGGGGAACTCTGATGTGTGGTAAAAGGGCAGCGATGAACCATTCTTTATTCTGTTTATATGGGATCTGAAAAGTTAATCGGCCTGTCAAGGTCTTGAACCTTTGATCAAACTCCCAAACAAGCTCGACTACTTTCTGCTTGATCTCCTTCAGTTCTTTAATACATTGAGAGTCTGACTTAGGTTTCTTGAACTCTGCAATCAACACATTCTTGATCTCGCCCAGTGGCTTAGGCTACGCAAATCCTTGGACAAGCTTCATGTACCAGCTCAATTCGCAATCCCTTAGGGTAGTGCTGAACTGGGTCCTTTTAACAGCTTCACCGGTGACATTTTTAATATTGCATACGACTTCGCACAGAAACCAATACTGATCAGGATCTTCAGATCCATCTCCCCTAAATATAGGGAGCCTCATCTCATCTGCCATACAACTACCTAGGTTTCCTGTCTAAGTAGATGCTGAGCTACTAGTAACAGTACTCTGAGGACTCTGGTGATTCTGATTATTTTGATTACCTAGTGCCGCTGAAATAACATGAGGATTAACAGTACTTACTTCAATAGTTTGCGTAGTTCCTGAAGTTTCGAGCTTGTCCTGGCGAGGTTCTTCGGCTTCTCCTTCCTCTTTCCTAGTGGGTTCTAAATGTTCTCCGTTTGTCAGATCTGCCTCTTCTCCATTGTAGAAACCCTCTTCCCCGTAGTTTTGTTTAAATAGGTTCTCAAGGTGAACCCCTCTGAATACTCTCCCACTGCGCGTATGTCCAGCTTCTGTATCGCTGTCGCTGTCTGAATTCTTGAACATTTAGCCTTTTTGGATCCAGCCAATCTATTGTATCTTCAAGATGTTCTTCTCATGCAACAGTATCTTGAGTCTTAACTTCAGGAATTGTAAAAATTTTCCTCTGGGTCCCTTGAAGAAATATCTTTCAGCTTGGTTGTATGACTCTACTCTGTCAACAACAAACTCTGTGATGTACCCTCCAATGGTACTATCAAACCAGTGATCTACTGCTCGTGATACAACGTTATCAACTCTTTTGACCTTCTTGATCAACTCCGACGTCCAAACCACAGGAGGTCTAGATCGGATCTCGAACTGGGTATCTGCTAGTCTAGCTAGCCACTCATACAGTTCCTGGTGGATTCCTCCAAAGAAGATCTCGTGAATATCGGTAAAGATATATTTCTCCAACCAATCCTCTATACTAAAATTAGGGTTCTTGTTCTAGGCTTCAGCGAAGTCCTTCTCTTGATCCTCTATCCACTTTTGAGTCTCTGTCTTTGATGGAAACCACCTTGACATTCCCTCAAAGAGATTCCTATCCTGGCAATGGAAACATTTGTTGGCATAGGGGAAGACCCAAGGTTCACTCCAAGAGAGCACCAACAAGCCCTAGTTACTGGTCCTTTCGGCAACACTTGCAAAGCAGATGCAGTCTCACCCGAAGTAGCTATGAGGGGGTTGCAGGACAAAGATGTCCACAACCAGGGGAATATCAAGTGGATCTAATGCAACAACAAGGCAACATTCATATATCCCTCACCAAGACGTATCTACCCTGCACAGTTATAGATCTGATCTAATTACAACAATGAAAATAACAATATAACAATGACAGAGATCAAAGCATCATTCACACACACAACACAAGATGTACGTGGTTCACCCTCTCTCTAGGGCTACGTCCACAGAACTGTGCTTATTATTTATTAAGGTAAAACATACAGTTCTTGTCTGCGCTCTCAGATAGCAGATCTTCTTTCTTTTCTCTCTTTCTCTCCCCTTTCTGTGCACCCAGCTGCAAGACTCGATCTTCGCACACAACTGAAGATCTTACAATACCAGAAGGCTCTCTCACTTAGCACTTCTCTCTCTCAATACAATAATATCTCACCGCAGCAATAGAGCTAGATCAACAACAATATCATACCAACCCAACCTAAGCCCTTTAGACCTCTATTTATACATTACAATCATTCACCGACAACCCTAGGCTGAAACCTAGGTGTTGTTGTAGGAAAATCTCCCTGCGGACAGGTAGACCTCCTCTTAGAGCTAGACTCTTAACTCTAAGACAAAAGGTGCTTAACATGGACACTGACTTCCTTTTAGATCTAGATAAACTAATGTGTGAGGAGGAAGGAGAAAAGAAGTACCTTTTTACCGGTGTTTGTCCCTGCACAGTCCGAGTTGAGCTCCAATCTTAAACTCCTCGATAAACCCTGTAGACAAACAAAGATACAACCAACTTCCTACTC
>ML778021.1:643377-667105 GCA_009831015.1 Picea engelmannii | reverse complement strand
AGGAAATATTTCAACCATCCATGAGATCCTCCACCTTCCCTAAAAAATAGGAAACCAAATGTGAGGTGGATCCTCACACTTAATTACTTTCTTTTTCATGAATATTAATAATAATTCATGTGCACTTGATTCTCTCACTTAATTAATTTCTTTTCCATGAATATTAATAATAATTCATGTGTACTTAGTATTTTTGCCTTCATGTAATATATCTCTCCTCCACATTGACTAGGGATTGTGACATAGGTTATTCCATGGTGTCAAGGTGCATGCGACACTTATACGACACTTAGGGCGAGATGCCTAGGTGTGCAAATTTTATGTGTAACAGAATGCCCCCTAAAGTGTGAGGTCAGAAGAGAGAATGATGGCTGAAACACTTTACAAATCTTTAAAGCAAGGGTGTATACACAGAGAACTTGATAGAAGTTGCACACAAACATCCAACAAATATTATGACATGTTTCAGACCCAAGGCAGGCATACCTATGCTTGGGTGATAAAGACTTGCAAGATATGGCCGCCATAAAATACACTACGGATCCATAATTATATTGATAAAAGGTATAGCCACAGAGGATACAGTGTGGATCTATACTCCTATGACCTGAACTGATTGTAGCCATGAAGAATACACAATGGATCTACGAGATGACAAGACATAGCCACGACCAATACAAAGTGGATCTATGTAATAGTATATGTGTCATTGTTCAAAAGAAACTTCGTCGCAACCTAGGCAAAGTATATATATGAGTGATGACTCAACCCAGGGTCTTATTACCGATCCCGATGTAGTATGAATCTAACCATGTGAATAGATGTCCTGATGTCGAACATGGAAGAAACCACTTTTTTACCGGTCAGTGATGTAAACCGTTAACAAGCGCGAGGGAGATAACCATTGATGTCAATGATTCCCAAGGTACTCTAGTACATTCCAACGAATGTGAATGGATGAGTTGAAGTCGAACATCTGTGGAATCATCCAATCAGAGGTCAATGATGTAAACCCACTGTCGAACGTGAGGAGGCATGCCATTGAGGCATGCAGGTCCCAAAGTACTAATTGATTTCTAAGTCTAGTTCCTGGATAATGTGTTGAAGTCGACAGGAATAGACTTGTCGAAGGAGGGCCTTAATGTATCCCCCATCAACGACACGAAACAGACACATAGATGTAATTGATAGATCAAATGAACATGGACTGACACGGGTATTGAGACAATATATTTGTGATGGCTGACTCTCGAGGTGGATACTTCCCTTGAACGCTGAGGCACAACAGCAGAAACATGACACAGACCAAAACACGATGATGCAATGGATACTATGACTTTCGTCGGGTGACCTAAAGGAGTAAGAAAAACTCAGAGGATTGGTTCAGTGCAGAGGTTCAACAAATTAAGATGTGCGCAAAGACAATGTGTCATGTTCAAGGGCGACTCTAAGAGTTACTGGTAGTGTTCTCAAAAACTGCTTGGCTTGCTTCTTTCAATTTTTCCCCCCATCCAGATAGATAAGTACCTCTTTTTGATTTAACGAGCTCGAGGAGTAACACATGCTTGATATAACTTACCTTCGGTAAGTCCCTCTTCCTTTGTTTAATGAACTGGAAGAAGTAAGGGTTCGGTCTCGTATGGGCCTGCCGATGTTTGTTTAACGAGTCCAAAGATAGAAAACTCGAAGGTTTTTCATGATTATAGAGTCTAGAAAAACACTTAAAAGAGAACTCTTTCAGTTCATTTTTCGTAAAGTAGTCTGATGAGACCGAAAAAGAGATAAATTGTCGCTCAATAGATGTTCTCTTCAAATACTTTAACGAGCGTGAAGAGAACAAGGTCGCTCGGCAAGCTTTTCATGTTTAGCGAGTCTGAAAAGAACTTAAAGATGACTCCAATGTTGTCCTTTTTCGTAATGTTAGTTTTGCGAGGTCGAAAAAGAGATAAATTATTACTTGAAAGACGCCCTTTCAAACCTTTTAACGAGTGGGAAAGGAAGCAAGATCACTCGACAATTTTTACATGTTTAAAGAGTCTAAAAAGAGCTTAAAGACGACTCCAGGGGGTTCCTTTTTCGTGTATCCATACAGGTCCGAAAAATAGATAAAAGTTTACCCGGATGCATTTTCATGTATTTACGAGCACGAGAAAGAACAAAGACTAAGCTCGGTATGCCCCTAGCTTGAAAGCTAATGGCTTAACTCCAGAATGATCATCAAAGGCTGGAGACATGCCCTCCAAGCTTCAATTCATTCACCGACTTTGAGGTTGTCACCAATTTCTCGACTAGATGAGAAAAAGGAGAAGGGTGGATGAAAAGAAGGTTCAAGAGAGGTGACTATTTCATTTTTTAACGAGCTTGACACAGGAAAAGAACTATGCTCAGGGTTCCGGGTTCGATCCCCAGATTGTTGTTTCATTTTTTAACGAGCTTGCTACAGAGAGGAAAACTATGCTCAAGGCCTCTGTTTCATTTTTTAACGAGCTTGCCACAAAGAAGAGAAACTATGGTCGTGGCTTCTTCTTGATCATGGCTTCCAAGAGGATAACGCTTTGGAAGGATACCATGTCAAGGGACAAAACTCGGTCATGGATTCCAAGAGATCTTCGTTGGATGGAAGATAATCACTCTGGAAGGAACACATGTCGAGGGCCACGACAGGGGTAAGGAGATCAGGCTCTAAGAGCCCTATCGAAGAAATCACCATGTCAACTACCGAATCCAAATCATTGGAATTCGAAGGCATGGGAGACTATAGAAAATCGACATCAGGAGGGGAGATAGACTGTATATCTGCCCGAATTTCTTCACGAGTGGGAAGAAAAAAGGATCGATGATGGTTATAATCTCGAGGTAGCTCGTCAATGCTCAACATTTCCATGATAGATTCATCCAAGGGAAAAATTGGGGAAATGTAATCAATCGCAGACGGCGAGGAACTTGATCGTGATGGCATCGAGGAAACGTCAGGTGCCAATAGATGTTGATCATGCAACGAGGGAGAAGCGGATTGGATAGAAACGTATGATGGTTCGGCTGGACTAAGTGGCACGGTGTCACCTAGTGCATCGAATTCCAACGGACTAGGTACAATCCAAGGGTCAGATGATTCCAAAGATTGATAAGCCGTGGTCAAAATCATATCGACGGTGGCAATATGATGTGTAGTCGGTGGAAGTGGTGTAGGGAAGGTACCTGTTATCGCACAATTTGTAGCTAGGTCAAATGGCTAGAAGGTATAGGCCAAACTGGCGTAACATGAACCTTCCCCACCCAATGTCACCACAATGGGGAGGTTCTTTCTGTTCAGGGAGGTTAGCCCAGGGGAGACGTCCCCAGTAACCTGGGGTTTTGAAGAGGCCAAAAGTGTAAAGGTCAAAGAAAAAGTTCCTCCTCACAGGTTACCACCAAGGTCAGATAGTCGGGCTAAACAACCAATAAAGAAGTGGATGCCCAAATGAGAACACCTGCCCGGAACAAGACAAATCAAAAGAATATATGCAGGCTATAATTCAGTGGGTTAGTACTTCATATAACTATCTGACATCAATATGTAAGCAATTAGAACAATAGATATCAATGAAATCAACGTTTATCAATATAGCAGTGGAGAAGTATCAATTCATCAATAAATACTGAGATGATGTAGCCAACAATGTATTTAATCAATTCTTTAGTCAATAAATGCTCTTAACCTTCATCTAATTGCTTATCAACAAAAGTTGCTGCGTCAAGATGGAATAACCAACTATGACGTCAGCCTAGTTAGGGTTAGCTTAGTTAGTTAGGGTTTCAAAATTCAAAGTTTTGAGAGTTGTTTGGACACTAGGACTTCAACGTTGTGTGTGTAAGATCAGTGCCTAAAAGTATATGGAGTCATTCAAGGAGAGGACGCAAGGTTGAAGGAGTAATAGGCTAAAGACAAGAGAGAAGGGTTATAGAGTGCTGCAATGGCAGGGCCCTAGAATCAAAACCTTAGGGGAAAGAGGCTCACTCTGGTGTTGCTTAAGCAAGGCCTCGTGCTCTTTCCTCCTTCTTTAGGTCAAACTTGGCAAAACAACTAGCAAAAGAAAAGATTTAAAACAAGAGAATTTAATGAGGGAGAGTGTTGCAATGGCAAGGCTCTATCACTAAAACCCTAGAAGATGGACGGCCCTAGGTGTAGAAAACCTAGGCCTAGGACGTCACCCTCCTTTTAACCTTTAAAATCAAAGCCAGCTTAAGGGAAGAAGTGAGAAGAGTGTAGCAAAGGCTAGGCTCTTTCTTCCTTCTTCAATGGCTGAAAATTTCTCTTTAAGGGGACATGAGACAAGGACCTACTTGTGTGCTTGTCACCTAGGGTTTTAAGATCATCAAATTTATAAGTAAATGCAAGAATACTAACCTACAACCATTCAATCAAGAAGTTTTGCAGGAAAAACACTTACATATCATGAAGAAAAGCATGTGCAAACCCTAGTTGTAAACCTTCCTCAAGAGAAATGCAAAATATGCCAAGAAAATCCTTCCATCAACAAGTGTGCCTCCTTTAAAAGATCAAATACCCAAACTAGTGCGCAAAAATGAGACCTCACAAGTGTGAGTTGTTATGTTATGTTCAAATGAGGGAAAAACCATCCTCAATACATAGTGTATCATGACCTTTTAATTAAAATTAGGTCATTAAAAATAGTCGACAAGGCTACAAACCAAAATCATACTATTTTTACATTAACTGCTAAGTAAATGAAAAAAATGAGCAAAATATGAGACGTCAAGCCCCTCTGAGGGAGACGTTGGGCCTTTTTGGGGCTAGTCCAGCATCCAGAAGTCAGACGTTAGCCCTTTTTGGGCTCCTCCAAGATGCCACACGTGCCAACCATCCCATCAAACTGCCACACGCTCAAGATGACGTCCAAGCCTCCTGGGTGACGTTTTGGCCATCAAAAGGAAAACGTTCCATCTGAAGTGGGTCAACCCCCCTGCGCTGGGCTCAGCCAAAGTGTCCTGGGTGGAACGTCCTTCTTCTTCTCATGTGCAAAGGCTCATTCAATCACTGTCTTGTCTCTGCCCCTGACGGGGTCCCAACAACCATCTGATGGGCTCTTCAGCCCCATGGAGGTCCGAACTAATCATCTCCCCATGTGTACCGGTCCAACTGGTACCTGTCCATCGGGTATGGTCCTGCACATCAAAAACTTCATCCTCCATGGGCTCATTAGTCACAGGGATCATAGCAATGTCAATCACATTTTATCATTAATTTTATCAAATGCATGCATAAAACCCTAGATATATCATCCAATAGCTCAAAGACATTACAATGAACTACTATACAAAGCCGAAGAAAAAGACAAAATGCCCTATTGGGCCATCATTCATAAGAGAAGGAAAGTTTCCAGAGGATATCATCCAAGCCATGTAACACTAGGTGATGTGGTCAAGGGATGTCCAGACATACGGGTAGAGTGAAAGACAGGGGTGATATTACCTGTGGGTGCCTTTGTAGAAGGTGAGTTGTACCCATCATGGATGCAATTCTTTCCAAGCCCTTTATTGCCTTTATTCTTTCTTTTCTTTATTGATTTTTCTTATTTATTTCAAGGACTAACTAGAGGGCACTGCCTTGGCGTGGTGACTAGAGATGACAATGTTACCCACAAGCACTTTCACAGAAATGATAAGGCTGGCTCGTGATGAGACCCCCTTTCCCTTGGCCATGCAACCAAAGGTCACTGCCCTAGCATGGTAACCAGATAATGGCAATGTCATACTGCTAGGTACCCGTGAACATAATGGGCTGGCTCGTGATGAGACCCCCCATCCTCTTGGCTAGGTCTTGTTTTGTTATTTTTCTTTGGGTCCCTCTTATTTCTTGCTGAGAGGCTTTTTATTGCCTTCTTGGGGATCCCTGGGCGAAGCATCTCTAGGTTTCATTTTTTATGGCTTTTATCTTTTACCAGTTGCTTTTACCTTCTGGGCCTTTAGACCCTTCTTCCCATAAGATAAGGTGTAACCCTGCAAACAGATCATCCTAATGTCCGGACTAAGGGAATGGGGCAGATGAGTGGGAGATAAGATGTAAGAGTGATGATATGGTGGGAGCGGAACAAGCTTGTTAGGGTACCCTGTCAATCCCCCCAACCCTGGTCAAGCGAGTTAATGTAAGATCCAAGCAGTTGTCAGAAATAAAAGGAATTTGATGCATATATATAAAGGTTATAATGATCAAATATGACACATACCATGATACCTGGACCAATTACCTCATGGAGCAAGAGTCTTCTCCGATACAAGTCCAAGCCGAAGGTGATGGATGTTGCCGCTGCTGACAGGACAAGTCCGATGAAAGAGAAGAAAGATGGGCCCTCCAGGGCCATGCTTAGGTCAATCCTGCTCTCTGTACTCCATGTCTAGGACATGTGGGCCTCAAGACATGATGTCCTAGTTATCCTTAGAAATCGGGGATAACATCTGGCTCCAACTCGGGGACATGTGCTCACCGTAGAGTGCATGATAACCTCAGCATCTCTGGCATAACCTGCAGACCTGCTCAGACTTGAAAAGGGCATCAGTAACAAAGGTGGGGTGGTATTTCCACCCCGCATATATGTATATATAACTGAAATAAAACAATCAATATGCAAGTGAGGAAGCAAACTAACATGAAATGCAAATGGTATAATACACGAAGAATGCCTACCTACCTATACTTACCTGTGGAGTCAGGTCCCACCACCTTGGTGGGGTTTGAGGAGGTGCTCGTTGATGGGTAATGGGTGCCTTCTTCCTTCCAAAGTGGACAAATAGTATGAGTTATCAACTGATTCCATTCCGAATTTGAAGGGTCCGAGCCATGATTGTGTGCTTCCTTTTACATTAGTTGGCTCTCCTTTCTGAGTATTCCACATGCATACCAAATCTCCCTCCTTGTATTTTCTGACTTTGTGTTTGGTCGTTTCCTGAACAACCATGGTGTATTGTACTGAGGGAGGCGGGTGGGCTTCTGTTGTAAAGACTTCTTGTTGGGACGGGCGGATTTGCACGTCATCTTCATCCTTTTTCTTTTTTAATATCTTCACCATCCCAACTTCTTTGTTCTTAAATTCATCTAGGAGTTGTTGGTATTCTTCTTTCTTGGGCCATTCGATCTGATCAAAGTCTTCTTCTGTTGCAAAGGGCATGTCTTCCGGAGAGTATTCTTGAAGAGTTTGTATCACATCACTCTGCGCTTTACCATCATTTATAGGAGGAACAATATCCTGTACATGATTCCCAGTTATTGGTACATTCAGTAGACATCCCATCGTTCCATCTTTCAAAGGTAACCATAAGAAGGTGAGGTCCATCTCAAGGGAGTCGCCTATCATTGCACCAAACTTCCTAGATAACAACATCCCCCACATATCTGGGACATCAACCACTATAATATCTATGTGGATTGTCTTCTCAGGGTATTCCTTTAAGTGTACTTCAACATTTTCAACCACCCCATGTGTGGGTATTGCTTTAGATTCGAAACCACACACATTCCTGTAAGGCCTATTGACCTTCAAACCCATTTGCTGCATGACTTTAAGAGACATCATGTTGGCACCAACACCTGTATCTAGCATGCAATTGTTAAGGTATTTGTTGTTCATTGTTAAAGTCATGAAGAAGGGAGGGTTTTCACCATACTGGACCCTGAAATGATCAGCYTGCAACATAATWGGGGGGTCCATAGGTTCAGYTGATCCYGAAAAGAAAGTATCAAAGCGTTCTTTAATGGATGGGATCTTGATTGCTTCTCTTAGGGGAACGTTCACATGCATCTTTGATAAAGCCCCTTCAAAGTCAAAGTTAAGGTCAACCTTACTAGTCTTGGATGTCTTAGGAAGAAGCACCTCAAGAGGCGGGGGTTTCGGCTGATCAGTGGTAGGTTGTTTTGGATTCTTTCTTCTGTATACTTGAAATTCCTACTTCTTTAGCTTTTCTCGTGATTCCTGGTCCAAGTTGTATATCATCGCCATCCTTGCTGCTCTGGCTGCTTCCTTCACGGCTTGTTGATGTTCTATATCTGTGATATTTATCTGAGGAAAGTTCATGAAGCAATCCAAATTGTTGACTTGTTGCTGGCTAGCGTTATAGGGACATTCACGCTCCCAGTGTGCTTCACTACACTCCAAGCACCAAGGGTTTTCATCCACAACGTTTGTAGGGGCCAAGGTATGTGGAACTTCGTTTTCATTCTTTGGCTTGTAAAATTGATTCCCTTTCTGGAACTGCCCTTTGAACGGAGGTCTAGGTGCTTGGATCTGGGATTTTTCAAGTCTGACAATCCAGTTCATCATCTCTTCTTGATTTTTTATGATGCCATCCATGGAGGCTTGTAATTTGTTGATACTGGCGCAAAGATCTGAAGTAGGTTCAACATTGTGTACTATTTTCTGCTTGGTATCTATTCTCCCCCTAGGGTTAGCAAATGGCTCAATCTTAGATGAAAGGAGGTTCCCTTCTATCTTGGTGGCGAGCTCTTGGACTTCTTGAATGGACTGGGGGTTTTTGTCTCTGAGAAGATACCCTAGTTGGCCATTGAAAGATCTGGTATAAATATGAACAAGGTAATTATCTTTCGGATGATGGCTTGCAGGAATTCTTTGGAGCAATGTCTCGAATCTAGTGTGAAATTCCCGAATGGACTCGTTTTCATACTTGGCAAGGCTATTTAATCGAGTGAGCAACATGTTAGGGTCTTCTTTGATACTCCATCTTTTGAGAAAGGAATCTTCAAGTCTATCCATGGTCTTGATGCTTCCATTAGGAAGACTTAGATACCAACGTCTTGAGGCATCATAAAGAGTAGCAGAGAATAACTTCATGACCAAGTCTTCAACATCATCACTGATGGGGTGAAGCTGAAAGAATGCCCAAAAGTTACTCATATGCTCTTCGGCACTGGTAGCATCAATACCGGTAAATTTAGGGAACCACTTCTCATACTTGGGTGGCATTTGCCTAGGGTAGCCTGGTATGGCTGACATGTCTAACAGCTTGAAAAGGGTAGATGACCATTGTCTTTGATTGTTAACTGGGTTCATAGTACTGGTCTAAGAGCTAGACATGTTTGCTAAAGGAAGTCTCTTTCCAGAGAGTGACTTGACAACAGGTGAATTCAAGGGAGGCTTCCTTCTGAAGGACAAAGGAGGGTTATTGAATCTCCTTTTGGTTTGTGTTGTCGCCAGAGAGTTTTCCTGAAACTATCAAAGAAAAGGGGAATAAAAGCTCAGTGGAGTCGCCAGGTAAGCTTGTAAGAGAAAGGTCTTTGAGGCAAGGCTTACCAAAAGATTTGTCGTTGAGGAAGATTAACTCAGTGTTCTCCGGCAACGACGCCAAAATGTTATCGCACAATTTGTAGCTTGGTCAAATGGCTAGAAGGTATAGGCCAAACTGGCATAACATGAACCTTCCCCACCCAATGTCACCACAATGGGGAGGTTCTTTCTGTTCAGGGAGGTTAGCCCAGGGGAGACGTCCCCGGTAACCTGGGGTTTTTAGAGGCCAAAAGTGTAAAGGTCAAAGCAAAAGTTCCTCCTCACAGGTTACCACCAAGGTCAGATAGTCGGGTTAAACAACCAATAAATAAGTGTATGCCCAAATGAGAACACCTGCCCAGAACAAGACAAATCAAAAGAATATATGCAGGCTATAATTCAGTGGGTTAGTACTTCATATAACTATCTGACATCAATATGTAAGCAATTAAAACAATAGATATCAATGAAAGCAACGTTTATCAATATAGCAGTGGAGAAGTATCAATTCATCAATAAATACTGAGATGATGTAGCCAACAATGTATTTAATCAATCCTTTAGTCAATAAATGCTCTTAACCTTCATCTAATTGCTTATCAACAAAAGTTGTTGCGTCAAGATGGAATAACCAACTATGACGTCAGCCTAGTTAGGGTTAGCTTAGTTAGTTAGGGTTTCAAAATTCAAAGTTTTGAGAGTTGTTTGGACACTAGGACTTCAACGTTGTGTGTCTAAGATCAGTGCCTAAGGGTATATGGAGTCATTCAAGGAGATGACGCAAGGTTGAAAGAGTAATAGGATAAAGACAAGAGGGAAGGGTTCTAGATTGCTGCAATGGCAGGGCCCTATAATCAAAACCCTAGAGGAAAGAGGGTCACTCGGGTGTTGCTTAAGCAAGGCCTCGTGCTCTTTCCACCTTCTTTAGTTCAAACTTGGCAAAATGGCTAGCAAAAGAAAAGATTTAAAACAAGAGGATTTAATGAGGGAGAGTGTTGCAATGGCAAGGCTCTATCACTAAAACCCTAGAAGATGGACGACCCTAGGTGTAGAAAACCTAGGCCTAGGATGTCACCCTCCTTTTAAACTTTAAAATCAAAGCCAGCTTAAGGGAAGAAGTGAGAAGAGTGTAGCAAAGGCTAGGCTCTTTCTTCCTTCTTCAATGGCTGAAAATTTCTCTCTAAGGGGACATGAGACAAGGACCTACTTGTGTGCTTGTCACCTAGGGTTTTAAGATCAACAAATTTATAAGTAAATGCAAGAATACTAACCTACAACCATTCAATCAAGAAGTTTTGCAGGAAAAACACTTACATATCATGAAGAAAAGCATGTGCAAACCCTAGTTGTAAACCTTCCTCAAGAGAAATGCCAAAATATGCCAAGAAAAGCCTTCCATCAACAAGTGCGCCTCCTTTAAAAGACCAAATACCCAAACTAGGGCACAAAAGTCAGACCTCACAAGTGTGAGTTGTTATGTTATGTTCAAATGAGGGAAAAACCATCCTTAATATATAGTGTATCATGACCTTTTAATTAAAATTAGGTCATTAAAAATAGCCGACAAGGCTACAAACCAAAATCATACTATTTTTACATTAACTGCTAAGTAAATGAAAAAAATGAGCAAAAAATGAGACGTCAAGCCCCTCTGAGGGAGATGTTGGGCCTTTTTGGGCCTAGTCCAGCATCCAGAAGTCAGACGTTAGCCCTTTTTGGGCTCCTCCAAGTTGCCACACATGTCAGCCATCCTATCAAACTGCCACACGCTCAAGATGACGTCCAAGCCTCCTGGGTGACGTCCTGGCCATCAAAAGGAAAACGTTCCATCTGAAGTGGGTCAACCCCCCTGGGCTGGGCTCAACCAATGTGTCCTGGGTGGAATGTCCTTCTTCTTCTCATGTGCAAAGGCTCATTCAATCACTGTCCTGTCTCTGCCCCTGACGGGGTCCCAACAACCATCTGATGGGCTCTTCAGCCCCATGGAGGTCCAAACTAATCATCTCCCCATGTGTACCGGTCCAACTAGTACCTGTCCGTCGGGTATGGTCCTGGACATCAAAAACTTCGTCCTCCATGGGCTCATTAGTCACAGGGATCATAGCAATGTCAATCACATTTTATCCTTAATTTTATCAAATGCATGCATAAGACCCCTGATATATCATCCAATAGCTCAAAGACATTACAATGACCTACTATACAAAGCCGAAGAAAAAGACAAAATGCCCTATTGGGCCAGCATTCATAAGAGAAGGAAAGTTTCCAGAGGATATCATCCAAGCCATGTAAAACGAGGTGATGTGGTCAAGGGATGTCCAGACATACGAGTAGAGTGAAAGACATGGGTGATATTACCTGTGGGTGACTTTGTAGAAGGTGAGTTGTACCCGTCATGGATGCAATTCTTTCCAAGCCCTTTATTGCCTTTATTCTTTCTTTTCTTTATTGCTTTTTCTTATTTATTTCAAGGACTAACTAGAGGGCACTGCCTTGGCGTCGTGACCAGAGCTGACAGTGTTACCCACAAGCACTTTCACAGAAATGATAAGGCTGGCTCGTGATGAGACCCCCTTTCCCTTGGCCATGCAACCAAAGGTCACTGCCCTGGCGTGGTAATCAGATAATGGCAATGTCATACTGCTAGGTACCCATGAACATAATGGGCTGGCTCGTGATGAGACCCCCCATCCTCTTGGCTAGGTCTTGTTTTGTTATTTTTCTTTGGGTCCCTCTTATTTCTTGCTGAGAGGATTTTTATTGCCTTCTCGAGGATCCCTGGGCGAAGCATCTCTAGGTTTCATTTTTTATGGATTTTATCTTTTACCAGCTGCTTTTACCTTCTGGGCCTTTAGCCCCTTCTTCCCACAAGATAAGGTGTAACCCTACAAACATATCATCCTAATGTCCGGACTAGGGGAATGGGGCAGATGAGTGGGAGATAAGATGTAAGAGTGATGATATGATGGGAGTGGACGATGGCCCTTCAAAATTCCCCCTGGTGGCAAACCAAAACCTATGGGTACAAGCTTGCTAGGGTACCCTGTCAATCCTCCCAACCCTGGTCAAGCGGGTTAATGTAAGATCCAAGCAGTTGTCAGAAATAAAATGAATTTGATGCATATATCTAAAGGTTATAATGATCAAATATGACACATACCATGATACCTGGACCAATTACCTCATGGAGCAAGAGTCTTCTCCGATACAAGTCCAAGCCGAAGGTGATGGATGTTGCTGCTGCTGACAGGACAAGTTCGATGAAAGAGAAGAAAGATGGGCCCTCCAGGGCCATGCTCAGGTCAATCCTGCTCTCGATACTCCATGTCTAGGACCTATGGGCCTCGAGACATGATCTCCTAGTTATCCCTAGAAATCGGGGATAACAGTACCCATGAGGCTAGAATATTTCAGCAACCCAATACCAACGCTTTCATATGTGATCTTGTGGTCTCCCAAGAAAGGAATATTGTTGGTAGCAGGGGTGCGAGCATCGGTCGTGCAGAAATCCAACTAATCAACAGTGACAATTTTGCCTTGATGAGGAAATTGTACACATCGAAAGACCGACGAGGCAAGGACAATCATAGCATAAAACCAACTTCTTCCAAGTAACAAGTTGTAATCGAGGGGAGCATCGACCACCTCGACATCAACAGTAACAGGTTTGCCACCCAATTGGATGGGCAGGGACTGTAAAATCCCATGGGGATGAAAACCTTGCCCATCAAAGGCGCATAACATCGTTGGGGATTTGTTGAGTGCGGGTGATTTCAAACCTTTCCAACAGGCCAGAGACATGACACAAGTCGAGGCTCCCTCATCCAGAATAGTTTGGTGTATTTGTTGATTGTGAACAACAACATCAACTTGGAAAGCAAGTTGGTGGGAGAGTCGAGACGCATAATTGTCTTGGTTAAACATGATATGGTTGGAAGACTCAGGATCAACAATGCCAATAGCGGCCAAGAGCGTTCTACGTTGACTGGGGCAGTGCTGTAGAAATTCTAACACAGACATAGCACACAGTGCTTGAGCCAAATCTTCAACAGTGTTGTAGTTCTGGGCGGCACGTGAACTAGGATTAAAGGTAGCTTTGCGGATAGTGCTCTTAGGAGGGCGTAAGATAGAGTCGAACATGGGTTTCTCAATCTAAAGTTCTCTAGACGGAGGATTAACCGATGGAAGACTAACGGAGGACAGTGATGGATCTGGTAAAGTACTGGTACCATTAATGTATTTTCCTTTGTCAAGGTTACCTAGTGTGTCGTATGTCTTAGAGCGAGTGATCAAATTAATCCCATTAAACATATAGATATGTGCACTCGACGAGGCCTCATCATTAGGATGGCTAGAACTGCCCCCAGGAGAGGGGGTTTGAGCAACTATGGATTGTTGTTGTGGAAAAGGCTGAGTAAGTACAACGGGTTGTGACTTTCCTTAGAAAATATTGGCCACTTCATTGCGAAGTGGACAGTCTCGAGTGTAGTGATCGTCACCACAAATGATACACGGGAATTTCAGTTTCCGTTGTGTTTGTTTTTCGGTAGCAGGTGTTTGAACTTGATTTTTTGGTTGTTCATTGTTATTTTTTGATTTATTCTTTGTCTTCTTCTTACCTCCGGATTGTTGTGAAGGGGTAGATTGAACTACATTCACCTCAGAGATCTAAGTTTGGGGGGAGGTAGAGGAGAGTGTGGTCGATTGGGAAATAGATTGAGTTTTGACGGAACCGATAACACCATCCGCATGAGATGAGGATGACGGCTTAGATGGATCGGTATTAGCTCGAGCAACATTCAGAAGCAAATCATACAAAGTACTAGATTGTGAATAAACCAAATCTAAGTACTGAGCCCGAGCAATGGCTTGTTCCTCTGTGATCGCGCCACCCATAGCGACATCACGAGCGATCGGGGGTAAAAGTGATTTAGTGAACCATTCCGCCAATAATATGTCAGGAATGATTACCTTGATCATCCTTCGTCGTCGCCTCCACTCATGAATATGGGCAAAGATATGCACAGAATTAGTTTGACGAAGGAAGGTCAAGAGTTCAGTACCCATCTCGTAGCGAATAGGCAGTTGAGAGTGCGTGAGGAAAGACATGGCAAGGGAATTGAAATTATGAAAAGAAGCACGTGGTAGTTCAATATACCACTTTGTTGCCGAGCCTGTAAGTTTTCGCTGGAAAAGATGCAAACGTACAGAATCATCCATGAGGGAGTTTGATGAACACCACAAATGGAAAGTCATCACATGGTTGTTTGGATCTTCGCCAGATTTTTCGTCAAATTTTGGAATATCAGAAGGAAGTTTAGTTGGAATGACTGGCCAAACTGGTGAATGAAAAATAGGATCATTAGTTAATCGAGACAAGTCTGGGAGATCCAGAGTCGCAAGGAAAGGTAGTTGTCGGTTAATTTGCGGATGATACTGGTGCGGCATAGGAACACTAGTAGGACCGTAAACTGGGTTAGGTGGATAGTTGTAACCAGTAGTTCCTCCCACATATGGTTGTTGCTAGCCAGGATAAGCAGGATTCGATGATGGATGAGAAATATTTGCGTAACCCAGTGGGTTCTGAGCATTATAGGTCAGGTGATTTGCTTGCCCATGAGGAGGATAAACATTTTTCCCTTGAGAATGGTAAGGAGTAGATCTCGGAGGCGGATACACATTAGACCCATGAGGAGGATAAGACTGTAGTCTCGGAGAACTCCAGGTGGTGTTTGGGATACTGCCCGGATAAGGTTGTCCATAAGATGTTCCTGAAGGAACAGGATTTGATACTCCTCCTAGTGGGTCATGATATGAGTGCCCCCCAACGTGGAGTTGAATAAAAGTGCCTCCCGAAGATACTCCCCAGGATTGCGAAGGGTTTCCAACAAACGAAGGTTGCCCCCCTACCAGCGGTGGATTAAAGACCGGGGTATAACTGGAAAACGGAGGTTGTACTCCAGGAGGAGCAGGAAAAGGGGGCTGTCCCCCGGGAGGGGTAGGCCCACCATAGAATGGTAATCCTCTAGGAGGGAAAGGTTCGTTAGATGGTGGTTGCCCTCCAGTTGGTTGTGTTTGGCTAGCAGGGGTCTGCATTCTTAGCTGAAAAGTTGTCCCAACAGGATCGTGTGGAACATGTGGAGCTGTAGAGTAAAAGCTTGTAGAAATGGGGGTAGGGATTGAAGTGCCTTGGATATGAGTAGAGGTGATGAGTCCAGCATTAGGATGGACGTGTGATGGCGTAACAGTAGGGTTAATAACCTGATCGACTGGGTGATTCATGGTTTGACCGGATGGTCCTATTTCACTAAGAGGGTCATGAGGATGAAAGGGTTGTCGAAAGGATTCAAAATGTTCATAGAGATTGCATCCCGTTGAAGTCCTCCATACAGAACGAGCAGGTGTGGGATTGGTATCTACTGCAGTGCTAGGACGAATAGGAGTCCTATACTCATCACCAAAGATTGGTTATGTGGATCCCATATATGTTTCGGTAAAAGTTATCTCTGGTAATCGTGGGACCTCTTCATCTATGACGTTCTCAAGGGAGTCTAAACGAAGCAAAAGTGGTTCGAGAGGGGTTACTGACACGGATGTAGTGTGAGGAATGGGATTTTCAACCATGACCAAAGCACCTTCTAAGTTATCTAATGGAGGAGCAATAACACTTCCAGCGTTGGATAGATTTTCTACCTCTCTACGGTAGTTGTCTTCTGAAGGGTTAGGAGGTAAGGGTTGATAGCCTTCAGGAGGCAGCCCTTGCATCCTACGTGATCGGCGAAGACCTTTATCGTCTACAGGCTCAATTTTGGAGAATAACAGAACACACTGAAAATCTAGGGCCAACTAACAAAAAGAAACAACATACGCTAATAAAATCTAGGAATCAACCAAGCAAACAAAACTTCTCTCGATGATCGTACTAGTTGGTGATGAAATCCAACGTCGTGTGATCAAGTCGAGAAGGGGCTAGGATATGGTGGAATAGTTACAATGGTGACCTGCTTAACGGACTTTCACCTTGGTGCAAGCTTCCACGCAGTAATTGTGGATTTACCCTCCAAGGAGCTCAAGTGAGTTTGACCAATGTTTATTCTAGGTACAATGAGACTTCCCTTCATCGTCACCTTGTGTAAGTACCTAAAGATTATGGCAACTAAAGACACCAATTCGCAGTGAGTCCCTGGGTGTGTACAGTCGATAGTCCGATCCAAAACGTATGGGCAGGATAACAAGTCTGAAATCAACCCGAGAGGCTCCCGCACATAATCGTGGGTATACCTTCAAGTGACCCCCAATATACGATCCGACCACTACAAACAGTTGAACCACGGAGGGATAATCTTCATAATTCGCCCGAATGCGACCTCGTGCGTAACCCCTGTGTGAGAGGGGGATCCCAGAGAATCGATACGACAATTGGATTTGACTCTCCCTAGCTCAGGATGCTAATGTTTGTTTTGAAGACATTGGAGAGTTGTACTCACAGCCTAATCCAAAGTGCTAACCCTAGTCTACTGTTGGTGGAAGATCCTAAAATCAAAAAAATGTTCTAGATAATTTTTAATTAGCATTCATTTTACAGCTATTCTTTACTCAAAGGATGTATGAGAGTGAAACTGATGGAATGATGACTCAATTCCCAAAGCATGCATAAAAGATGATAAGCAATCGTTTCTTTTCAATGAACGCCTATTTAAGGGAAAGAGAAAGAGTCGTTTTCACTATCAAATGCTAATAAGGAATGTCCTCAATCAATTTGTTCTCAATCAAATCCAATGTAATGCTAAAACATTTCAGAAATGCCTTATAATATGCAAACCAATCACTAAGATGTATCTTTGTTGTTTGTATGCGAATGATGATTAATTCAATGCAAAACTTCTCCTGTCAACTACCCTTTCAGATCAAGGAGATTCGGACAAGCATAAGCAGATTTTGCACAAACAACACACCCTCTTGCAATGATTGAAACAAGAAGCAAAAAGAAAACAAAAGATAACAAAGAAAATCGAGAATTTCACACAAAAGAAAGATGCTAAGAAAAATGACCTCAAAGAACCAAATGAGATGATTCAAAGATTTCTGATGCCCTTCACCAGAGTTCTCGCTCAGTCGGATAAGAGAGAAGAAAACAGTGGATTGATTCCAAGTTCTCAACAACAGTAAAACTCAAAATAAGGAAGAAGGTCACAAAATTGGAACAACAAAGTGCTTATTTCTCAGAAAGCAGAGTGTCAAAGGTCAATAGGAAGAAGCATTGAAGCACAAAGAAGCTGAGCAAGGGCAAAAGCAGAGACTGGACTGCAGAAAAGACAATTCTGGAAAGTTTTTTGCAGAGGAAAGGTTGGCGCTCTGGTGTAAGGGGCACCAGAGCGTTATAACGCTCTGTCTAAGACCAATGGGGAGCGCCAGTGCTCTACTAACATAGGCAAGGGAGCGCCAGGCTTCCACAGCTTAGAAAATTGTCAAAAAAAAACAAAAACTCAGTCAAATTTTGTCAATCAAGATGAATGTGATGGAATAAGGATTCAATCAGCATATGAAATCAAACATACGGGGTGAACAAGGTCTAAAAAGAACAAAGGGTAAGATAAGGTCTGTGAGGAAAACCAAAACTGAAAGTTTCGATTCGTTCCCCAATGGAGTCGCCAATTTCTATTGTAGGAAAATCTCCCGGCGGACAGGTAGACCTCCTCTTGAGAGATAGACTCTTAACTCTAAGACAGAAGGTGCTTAACATGGACAATGACTTCCTTTTAGATCTAGATAAACTAATGTGTGAGAAGGAAGGAGAAAAGAAGTACCTTTTTACCGGTGTTTGTCCCTGGACAGTCCGTGTTGAGCTCCAATCTTAAACTCCTCGATAAACCCTGTAGACAAACAAAGATACAACCAGCTTCCTACTCTACTGAGATTAGCTCGAAACATATCTATCTATTAGAGACAAGTTCATGTGAGATCAAACACAGACTTGAAAGAAACAGGCCAAGCATATTATATTAATGAGAACAATAATGAAGAAAACTTACAATCATAGATGTGAGTGCAGTAGCTTCATCAAGTTCCCCTTGTCCAAACCCTTGCTTAAACAATCCACACACAAAATTATGATGTTCCAGATGGCATCTTCCTCATGAGATCATAAGTTAGATGCTTCACAATTCTTTCCATCTCCCTTCTTCAATACCACTCATGAGATCATAAGTTTGGTATAATTCTCAATCTCCATTCCCCCTCCTCCATGGAAATCCCTCATTATATAAGTTTTGGAGACTTAACCACCATGGAGAGAATCTCTCATCAAATCCACTAAGAAAGGGATCTCTAAGATATTTAGAGAGAAAATATCTCTTAAGGATTTGGGGGAGGAAATATCTCTCAAGGATTTTAAGGAGAAAATATTTCAACCATCCATGAGATCCTCCACCTTCCATAAAAAATAGGAAACCAAATGTGAGGTGGATTCTCACACTTAATTACTTTCTTTTTCATGAATATTAATAATAATTCATGTGCACTTGATTCTCTCACTTAATCAATTTCTTTTCCATGAATATTAATAATAATTCATGTGTACTTAGTATTTTTGTCTTCATGTAATATATCCCTCCTCCACATTGACTAGGGATTGTGACATGGGTTATTCCATGGTGTCAAGGTGTATGCGACACTTATATGACACTTTATGACACTTAGGGCAAGGTGCCTAGGTGTGCAAATTTCATGTGTAACAGGTGTCAAAACCCTAGATACCAAAACCCTAGGTGTCTAAAACCCTAGGTCAACTTGACCTGCTTTTTTCGAGCTTCACCAGCCTATCTATTCTTCCTTCTCGCGCGGTGCTCCAAAGCATCCAACGGTGGCTTTTTCCACTTGCTAAGTTGTCCTCAATCCCTCTTCCTTGCTGATTTGTCATCCTCGATCTCCTCGTCCAATGGCTTGCATTTCCATATTTCGCTCCATCTTTTCTGCTCTTTTGCTCACTTCGACCCAGTGACAGTCATTGTGTCTTCTGTGAAATTCACTTTTCACCTTTTCTTCCTTGTTCTTCGCTTCCTTCCATAACCAAGGGCCAACAGAAGTCCAAATGCCAAGTATTACCGCTCCGAACTGTTGAAGCCCTAATCAAGACTATGCCCTCCTGAAACCCTAAAGTGCCCAATAATTCGACGCTAATGAAGGAAGCCTCCAAATCTCCTGAAACTCTCTAGAAAGATAGATCAGGCTGCCACAAGCCACTGGAAGAAGTCTCGGGGTCAGATCTGAGGTGTAACCTGTTGATATTATGGTAGCTGCGGGAGGTATTTACCTCCACGTGTAACCCTGACAAAGAAAGAATACTCCGGGAAGAAAGAAGAAACCCTAATGAGTTGGCTAATAACCCTAGAAGACTTGTCGGCTCAAGAAGATAATTTATATTAGGTTGTTAGCCTCCAAGAGAAGAAGTCGACCGGAAATAATATTATATACTGAACAGACAGATACCCAGAATGAGAAGTCGGCCCTGGTAGTTAGCCAGATTTAGTATAAATATAGGAGGCCAGTTCTCATTTTGGCAGGCAGTCTCAGAATTGCAGTGCCTAGTCTTATGCGCACTATAGTTGCCCAGTTTTTGCGCAGGTTTGGAGGAGAGTTGTCGTTGCAACTAACAGTTACACTTGGACTATCTCTTGGCTAGGGTTTGGATTATCTGATCAGCTCTTTATGATGCGTTATCCTTGGGGAAAGGTGCACTACCCTTTGTTTGGCTATCTAGCCTAGGGTTTGCTTCCGTAGTGATTCTCTGTCAAGGTTAAGGTGCTCGGAGGGTGGCTTCGACCTATGGTTGGGTGACAAGGGTATTGTCAATGGTAAAACAAGCACACATCTTTCATATTTTAACAGGTTATGGGCCCACACCTCCTTCATTTAGTCTCAACGCTGGAAGGAAACATAACCGCTAGGATATTGAGCTCGTTGAGGAACTGTCGCTAGGGTTACTAGCAGAAGCAGCTTCCAAGACACTGCCGCTAGGGTTACTAGCAGGAGCAGTTGCAAAAACCCTAATCCTCTTGTTGAGGCACCTTAAGTGAATGGATTAACCTAATCTCTGGATAGATCAGTGCGCTCTAGCCTAGTGCATCCCCTGATACTCTCAGCAAGACAAGACGTGAAGTTTGAGTTTATGGTCAAATCTAGGGTTTGACCAAGTCAAAGCAGCCATGATTTATTCTATGAAGTCAGAGAACAAGTTAGATGGAGCCTCTAACTTCAAAGCGTGGAAGACAAGGATTGACCTCATCCTTGTGAAGAATAAAGTGTTGGATATCGTGAAAGGAAAGATCGTGAAGCCAGAGTTTGAGGAAGGAAAAGAGAAGGAACAACAGAACATTGCAGCTATGGAGAAGTTCAAAGACAGTGATATCAATGCTATGAGTATCATAGTGGAATCTATAAAAGACCACTTGATACCCTACATCTTCCATCTTGACTCATCAAAGAAGATGTACGATGCCCTAACAAATCTCTTCTTGGTCAGAAACATTGGACAAGTTATGAGTCTAAAGAATGAGCTCTGTGACATGAAGATGAATGATGAGGACAACATAACATCATATTTTGTGATAATCTCTCAGTTAAGAGATCAACTACAAGCAATTGAAGAGATCATCTCAAAGAAAAAATTGGTAAACATAGTACTCAATGGTCTTCTCAAGACGTGGGATGCATTTGTCGTAAGCATGAACACAAGGAAGGAGTATCCAACATTTGAAGAACTTTGGACTTGTTGTGCTCAAGAAGAATCAAGGATCAGTGCAAAAGAGAAACCCCAAAATAAGTATGATGATCAAGCCTTCAGAGCAAGATTCAAGAACTTCAGGAACAAAAGGAAGTTTGGTTCAAGGAGGAAGCCAAATCAAGAGAAAGACATTTCAGAAGTACAATGCTTCAACTATCGAAAGTATGGTCACTACAAGAATCATTGTCTTGAGCTAAAGAAAAGGAAGGAGAAACATGAAGCATCAATTGCCGAAGAAAAGGAACCTACAAAGAAGACTAAGCAAGATGGAAGAGACTTCTTCTTCTAAAGGTAACAAAACTCTTCTTATTTCTTGTACATATCTTGTTTGCATCGTCTCTGTACATATCTTGTATATCTATCTCTTGGAAAATAATGTGTTCCACGAAGAACTATACCTATGGAAGAACAACAAGATAAGAATGGATATCATTAGATAACACACATGAAAGGATGAAATACAAATCATGTGGAAGCTATTGCAAGATAAGCCGAATCAATCATGAAGAGACTTAGAAGAAGAAAAGACAGAAAGAAGTCAGCAATCGAGAGGAAATTGAAAAAAGACTTATGACATTTTGTAGAAGATAGCAAGACAGAAGCGTGGACTCTGTTAGACAAGAGAGCCAATTATATATTGTGGAAAACAATAAGGATGCAGATGGAAGCATGGACTCTGTTAGACGGAGGGAGCCAATTATATGCACTCTTACATGAAGCAAGGATTAGGAAGGAGATAATCCTATGATCCATTGAAGATGATGAAGTATATATCCATGGTAGTAACCATGAAAGACAATATGTGTTCAGTTCAATCTGAGAAGAAGTCTTCTTCGAAGAGAAGCCTTAAAGTATCCCTGGTTTTCCATCCAGATCCGTGATCCTATGATGAAAGGAAGAAGTGGAATCTCTAGGGCATGGAATCTATAAGAAACTCCATGGACCCAAGAGCGAAATAAAAACATGAGGAAGAACATGAAGATCCCAATAAAGAAAGAGAAACCAGAACAACCAGTCATTGTATCAAGAATCACAAGATTACCAGCCTGATATGAATTCGCTAAAAGCAATCAAGCAAAAGAACTGAAAGTCGTGATAAAGAATAGTGTATGGAAGACTTATGAATGAAAGCATTGCGAGATCTAGAACTAGAGGTTTTCCTAGATGGAGGGAGAAGACTATGATGATTACTTGTTCCATTAAACTAGACTTATCTCTACATGAGTCATTATATCATCCACAACATCCATGAGTTGGAGTTCTACATCAGATGAATGCAAAAAATGTTCTCCAGAGAAACTGAATAAAGAGCGAATGAAGAGCAACCTCAAGACTTTGAGGCATACCAAAAAGAGACCCTTGCATGCAGACAAAAGAAGACAACTTGGTGGAGAACCTCCAGTGCACAACATAAGCGTGGTGAATATTTTCTATAACAAAGATATTGTATCAGGATGATTACTCAGTAGATCAGATCTCATGATGACAGAAGAAGTGCCACATGGATATGTTCCAGTTTTTCCAACAATGATATACTCTATTGATCAAAGCTACATGAAGCCTTCAGAGAAAACCAGCGTTCCAGACCAAAGTACATTTGAAATCAGGCATTACATTATCCGTGATGAAGTCCAGAAAGGAGAAAGTGGTTCTCCAATACATATCTCCAGAGGTGAGCAGATAAGCAAATATTTTGGTAAAGCTTCTGTCCAAGATGAAAGATTTCGCGTACTCAAGCTGGAGCTCATGGAGACGACTTCCTTATTGAAAAAGGGAGATATGACTCCCAGGTTGGGAGGGAGCACTGAAAATATTATTGAGGACATTCATTTTCAATATTGAAAAATAGTCCATCTTGGACAGATTCTTTCCTGTTCGAAAAGTGGATTGAGATTTCTGACGGACAACAATTTCCCATTGTGGTTAACATGGGAAATGGTCCAGATTGCTGATGTATCATAGACAGCGACTTTCCATTGTGGTTAACATGGGGAGTGATTTTGGGCAGTCTCTCTTCTTGAGGGTTACTCAAGAAGACTGGCCCGCCTCACCAGACAACGATTTCTCATTGTGGTTAACATGAGGAATGGTCTGTTTTGGAGGTTGATACAGGATAGTCTTTTTCTCTTGTGGTTAACAGAGGAACTGGTCCAGACAGTCATTCCTTAGGGTTTATACATTCTCTCCAGGGTGCACTTTGATTAGTGTAGGAGGAATGGCCCAGGGTGGGGAATGGTCCAGGCTCAATAATCAGGGACAAGCATTCCTTAGGGTTTATACATTCTCTCCAAGGTGCACTTTGATTAGTGTAGGAAGAATGGCCCAGGGTGGGGAATGGTCCAGGTTCAGAAGACAGGACAGTTATTCTTCCTTGCTTGAGAAGAATAGTCCAGATATCTCATTGTTCTACTCTGAGGGTAGATATTCTTTCATATCTCACAGACGTGAGTGAAAGATTGGCCCAGATGATTTAGTTTATATCATAACATTGTTTCTGTGCAGGTTGATATCAGATGATTGTTATGAAGATTGTATGATAGTAGATGTATACTACTGTGGTGGATGTGTTCCACTGTTCGTGACTATACGTTACTGATCAAGTACTTGTTTGCTACTTGGTGTGGTAGTGTACCACTGGATTGTAGTTATGTACTACTATGGATAGACACAG
>ML778021.1:621023-643327 GCA_009831015.1 Picea engelmannii | reverse complement strand
CTGATCAAGTACTTGTTTGCTACTTGGTGTGGTAGTGTACCACTGGATTGTAGTTATGTACTACTATGGATAGACACAGTTGTGTTCTATTTTGTTCTGATTGCCTTGAAGACTATCAAGCAGTTTATTGGAAATAATTATCATCCAGATGAATGATGAACAAAGATTTTCCAGACAGAAAATGGTTCAGAACATTTACTCTTCTAGATTAGAAGAATGGCTCTTGTATCACTATGTGGAGTGAGCATCATGTCTGATTACTCAGATAGAGTATGGTTTTGAGAGATGATGCAGCTGATGATGATGATGGTGCTTATGATCTAGTCTATATAACTATGTTGATTCTACTGGATGAATGGTATGTTTTGTGCTCAAAGACCATTACCTGTAATACGTCCCTAGCTAGGAGGGAGTGTTGATATTATGGTAGCTGCGGGAGGTATTTACCTCCACGTGTAAACCTGACAAGGATAGAATACTCTGGGAAGCAAGAAGAAACCCTAATGAGTTGGCTAATAACCCTAGAAGACTTGTCGGCTCAAGAAGATAATTTATATTAGGTTATTAGCCTCCAAGAGAAGAAGTCGGCCAGAAATAATATTATATACTGAACAGATAGATACCCAGAATGAGAAGTCATCCCTGGAAGTTAGCCAGAATTAGTATAAATACAGGAGGCCAGTTCTCATTCTGGCAGGCGGTCTCCGAATTGTAGTGCCTAGTCTTGTGCGCACTGCAGTTGCCTAGTTTCTGCGCAGGTTTGGAGGAGAGTTGCCATTGCAGCTGCTGTAGCTAGCAGTTACGCTTGGACTATCTCTTGTCTAGGGTTTGGACTATCTGATCAGCTCTTTGTGATGCACTATCCTTGGGGAAAGGTGCGCCACCCTTTTTTTTGGCTATCTAGCCTAGGGTTTACTTCCGGAGTGATTCTCTGTCAAGGTTAAGGTGCTCGGAGGGTGGCTTCGGCCTATGGTTGGGTGACAAGGGTATTGTCAATGGTAAAACGAGCACGCATCTTTCATATTCTAACATAACCCCCTCAAACTGACAAGATCCGAATCACAGTTGCACCCTCCTTCTCTCAAAACCGTCCCAGATCTGTAGATAATAATCTGGCCGAAGTAACTCTCCAAAAATGCTCCCAAACTGATGGACAAGGCCCTGCAAGTAATACCCAAATTCTATAATGTCACTTGACCCTGTCACAAGGCTGGATCAAACTCTTCTTCATGAAATGATGCGCCCCTACTAGAAAACCCTCAAGGGTACAACCCTGCTGCCCTCCTGGATCGATGATGGAACTTGTGAAGACTATAGAATGGTGTGGGTGGAGTATTTCATCCCCGAGATCAAGCTTGGAACAAGGTGAGTGGAATCTTTCACCACTGAGTTGTTCTCTAGGGTTTGTAATCTCAAAACCCTCAAAACTGTGTGCTCAAGAGATCAACAACCAAATGCCATAATATCCAAGGTGAGTGAGAGGTGTTCTCTATCCTTTCCTTTATACTTCCATTCTATTTCCCTGTTGAGTTAGTTAACCCCTAGGTTCAACTCCTAAGTCAACCTCCAACGTTCTAATTCTTCATTGAGTTACCTTTTACCCTTTTTACCTTTTTCCAAGTCAACTTCAAAATATAACATTGAGTTAGCTGACCTTTCCCCATGTTGCATGAGACTATGGTCTAGTGGAGATGACTAGAGCACTAAGTCTTTCCCAACCTCTTCATCAAGAGGTGGGGGACATTACAGTCTCCCCTCCTAGAAATTGCTTGCCCAAAGCAATTCCGAACCTATTTCCCGTATCACCTGTTCATTCTCCCACGTGGCATCTTCAATAGGAAAATCCTTCCATTTGATTAAGTTTTCTCAAATGCTTCTCCTGCGGAGTTTCTTCTCTCGAACCTCCAATATTTCCTCCGACACTAGTACCAATTGCCCCTCTTCTTCTAGAGGTGGCAACACCTCAAGTGGGGTGATGTGTTGACCGATGGACCTCTTCAGGGAAGACATGTGGAAAACAATGTGTATCCTGCTACCCTGTGGGAGCTTCAGCTCATAAGCCACGACCCCTACCTTTCTGATGATCCTGTAGGGCCCAAAGAACTGGGGTTGGAGATTTTCTACTCCACTACTTTTGATCAAAGCCTGTCTGTACGGTTGGAGCCTTAAGTAGACCAAATCACCAACCTCAAAAGTATGCTCTACCCGGTGTTTGTTTGCTTGGACCTTATGCTGATTATGTGCCCTCTGTAGATGATCCTTCAACTCCCTAAGGATGTCCTGACTCTGCTGCACCCAATCCTGTACCATCGGGGCTCTGCTATCACCTAAATAAATCTCTACGAAAGAGAGTGGGTCATAACTGTACAACGCTTTGAATGGAGTCATGCCTATGGACATGTGATAAGTGGTGTTGTAACAATATTCCCCCAAGTGTAGCCACCTAAGCCATGCCTTCTGTTGTCCGACCACATAGTTTCTGAGGTAGCCTTCTACCCATTTGTTGAATATTTCGGTCTGCCTATCCGTCTGAGGATGATAACTAGTGCTAGGGGTCAAGGTTGTACCAACCATCCTTAATAACTCCCGCCAAAAGGTGCTCATAAATCGGCTATCCCTGTCACTGACAATGGTTTTGGGTAGACCATGTAGTCTAAAGATCTCTCTAAAGAATAATTCGGCCACCTGTGTTGCACTTAAGTCTGTAGCAATGGAGAAGAAGTGTGCAACTTTGGTCAACCTATTCACCAGTACGAAAATACAATCCTTACCCTGTGCCCTTGGAAATCCTGTGATGAAGTCCATGGAGATGCTCTCCCATTTGTGTTCTGGGATGGGTAGAGGTTGTAGCAACCCTGTGAGATGTGTGTGCTCATCCTTATTCTCCTGGCCATTAGTACACTCCTTGACGTGATTCATCACATCTTCTTTGAGGCCCTTCCATGAGAACCTTTCCCCTACCTTCCTGTACGTTTTACCAATCCCTTGGTGCCCTGCCACCGGTGAATCATGACATGCGTGTAGTATCTTGGCCTTGAAGGTTGACTCAAGGACCAAGAAGATTCGACCCTTGTAGTAGATGATGTCATCTATGACTCTGAATTTGTCATCCTGTATTTTCCCATCCAATAACTAACCAATGAACTGATTTTTGGTATATTCCTCCAAAAGGTGGCCCTTCGAGTCAACTGATACATCTGTCATGGCATAAACTGATGGCCTCCTGGATAATGCATCTGCAACCACGTTGTTTTTCCCTTTGACAAATCCAATGTCAAAGTCATAGGCATGTATCTTCTTGACCCACTTCTGCTGCCTCTCATTTAAGTCCTTCTGTTCCAAGAAGTACTTAAGGTTGGTGTGGTCTGATTTCACCACAAATCTAGCACCTACCAAGTATTGCCTGAATTTGGCCAAAGCGTGCATGATAGCCAACATTTCTTTGTCGTAGATGGTGTAAAGTAACTCAGGACCCCTCAATTTTTGGCTCTCATAGGCAAGCAGGTGCCTATTATGCATCAATAGGACTCCAATGGCTTCTCCAGAGGCATCACATTCCCATGTAAAGGGTTGGCCGAAATCTGGTAAGGCTAACACGGGGCATGTGCTCATTACTTTCTTCATCCTGTCAAATGTGGCTTGGGCCTCTTCACTCCACCTGAAGGCCCCTTTCTTAGTTAGATCGGTCAAAGGTGCACAAATTTGGGAGAACCCTTTGACGAATCCTCTGTAATAGTTGCAAATACCAAGAACTCCCCTCAACTCTGTAAGGGTTTTAGGTGTGGGCCACTCTGTTATCGCATAGTTTGTAGCTAGGATAAAAGGCTGTAAGATAGAAGGCCAAACTAGCGTAACAAGAACCAATCCCACCCAATGTCACCACAATGGGATGGTTCTTTCTCTTTAGGGATGTTAGGCCCAGGGGAGACGTCCCCAGTGACCTAGGATTTTGAAGAGGCAAAGAGGTTAATAAGATAAAGATAAGATTTCCCCCCTTCACAAGTCACCACCCAAACAGACAGTCCGGCCAAAGGCCAGTTTAAGAAGTAAAACCCCCAAAGAAGTGTACCTGCCTGGAACAAAGCAACAACAAACTGATATATGCAAGCTATTTCAATGGGTTAGTACTTTATAAGACTATCTGGTAAATACATATAAGCAATTAGCAATGAATGTTGATGAAGTCAATGTTTATCAATAACAATGAAAAGTTATAACACTTCACCAATAAATATTGGAACAATGTGGCATTCAATGTAACCAATCAACACCTTATTCAATTAATGCCTAAACCACCATTCAATTGCTCAAAAGACAAAATTTGTTGCACTAAAGATGAAATAACCAAGGATGACGACAACACTTAGGGTTAGTAAGTTAGCTAGGGTTAGTGTAGTTAGGGTTTGAAATTCAAAGGGTTTTGAGAGTGTTATAATCAAGTTTCACTTCAATGTTGGAGGACTTTAGATCAGTGCCTTAGAGGGTAAATGGAGTCAAAAGTGAAGGACACAAGGGTTGAAGGAGGAAGGCTAAGGACTAGAGGGAAGAGTTCTAAAGTGCTGCTATGGCAGGGCCTCGGGATCAAAACCCTAGGGGAGAGAGGCTCACTCCGGTGTTGCTATAGCAAGCCCTCGTGCTCTCTCCTCCTTCCTTAGGTCAACTTGGCAAAACGGCTAGCTCAGATGAAGCACAAAATCAAGACGAGAAGGCTTAATGAGGGAGAGTGTTGCTATAGCAAGGCTCTTTCATCAAACCCTAAAAGAAAAACGGCCCTAAGTGTAGATGACCTAGGCCTAGGATGTCTTCTTCCTCTTGAATTCTAAATTGTATGGCTAACAAGGAGAGGAAGAAAAATGAGTGTAGCTATAGCTAGGCTCTCTTTTTCTTCTTCAATGGCTGAAAGTTTCTCTATCAGGAGACATGAGACAAGGACCTACTTGTGTGTTTGTCACCTAGGGTTTTGATTCAACAAATTATAAATATATGCAAGAAAATAAGACTACAACCATTCATTTAAGAAGTTTTGCAGAAAAATACTTACAATTCATCAAGAAATAACCATGCAAACCCTAGTTGTAACACCTTCCTTCAAGAGAAACACCATAGAATGCCAAAAAGTCTTCATTCAACAAGTGTGCCTCACTAAATCAGCCAAATACCCAAGATAGGGCGCAAATTTCAGACCTCCTTATGGAGTGAACCAACTGTGTTGTTAAAATGAGAGTGAAAATCCCTCATTTATACAAAACCTTGACCTAATTTTACATTTTAGGTCAGGTAAAAAGGTTGACATGGCCAAAATATCAAATCATATTGTTTTTACATTAAATTTTCAATCTAAAACCCTAATCAAGCAAAAGGTAAGACGTCACCCCTTTCTAGGGTGACTTTAGCCCCTATTAGGGCAAGTGCAACCTCCTGAAGCAAGACATTAGCCCTTTTTGGGCTTCTCCAAGCTATCACACGTGCCAACTGCCCTGTCCATCTACCAACACGTTCATGATGACGTCATAAGCCTCCTGGTGACGTCCTAGGCCATCTAGAGCCAACGTCCCACTGAAAATGGGTCAATCCCCCTAGGTCCAGCTGTGTCGGGGTGCCTCTGGTGGAACGTCCTCTTCTTCTCAGGTGCAAAGCATCTGATCAACCAACAAGTCAATGGTTTTATGAAGTGTTAACCAACAAGTGCTCTTGCAAATATATATGGTTTTCTTGTTACTTTGTTCAGGGAAGGTACACTTCTGGCATATTATATCTTCATTGGTTATTTAAACCAGACTTTTTGATCGATGGTGACTTATGAGAGGGGACCTTTACCTAGCTACTTTCACTTTGCCTTCTCAAAACCCTAGGTCACCAAGGATGTCTCCCTTGGGCCTACCACCCTAAATAAAAAGAAAGATCCTATTGAGGTGACAATGATAGGATAGTCTCTCGTTACGCCAATTTTCTTTCATTTTACCTTCTCTTCTATCAAAGTACAAATTGTGCGATAACACATACCACTCAACCTATTCAAGCTTTAATAAATTAGGGGAAAACTCTTGATTATTGTTCTGACAAATCATACCCAAGGCCCTTTCATTCCCTTCAGTTAACATTTTGGCTAAACCTTGACCCTTAACCAATTTGGTGGTTTTGATTTCCAAATCATACTCTTGGATTTTAGCAATCCATCTACCCCTTGAGCCTAATCCTTCTGAATGAGATAACACATCTTTAACTGTTGAATTAGGCACATAACCAATTACCTTGGAATATCCAATGAAGACTCTAAAATGTTTAAGTGAATTCACCAAGGAATATGCTTGTTTCTCAAACATGGGATACTTTAATTATGGATTTTGCAAGGCCCTACTCATATATGCAATGGGTTGATCATGGCCTTGATCATTTTTCTGAAGCAATACACCAACAATAGTATCTTTAGAAGAAAAAGACAAAATCTGAAAGTCCTTAGAATAATATGGACTAATGAGGAAGAAAGCTTCAAATATGACAGTTTTGATATTCTGAAATGATCTCTTACTTTCATCATTCCATTCAAACTTAACATCCTTCTTAAGCAACTTATAGATAGGTTTCACAATTTCAGCATAATTAGGAATGAACCTATGAACAAAATTGGTTTGGCCTAAGAAGGATTGGAGATATTTCTTAGAGGCAACGAAACCTTTCCAATCGCCTCAACTCTCTCTAGGTCTAACTTGACCCCATCTTTTGAAATTATATGGCCCAAGAGTTTACCTTATGTTACCCCAAAAACTGACTTAGTAGGATTCAAGGAAATTCTGAACTCTCTACAACTTTCAAAAACTTGTCTAAGATGATTAATATGACTCTTCCCATAGAAAAAACTGTCAAACCATCTTGGATATATTTCAATTAATTTTCCAATTAACCCCCTAAAGGCATAATCCAGAGCTCTTTGAAAAGTAGCTCCAGTGTTAGATAAACCAGGAGGCATTCTTAAATATTCAAAGGTACCCCATGGAGTGGTGAAAGTGGTTGTATGCTTATCTTCCTCCTTAACTCTGATCTGATTATATCCTGAAAATCCATCAAGCATTGAAATCATTCCTGATCCTGTTACTCTTTGTAGTAATGTTTCCATGTTGGAAAGAGGATAATTGTCCTTTGTGCAAGCCATATTTAAGTTTCTGAAATCTATACATAGTTTTATTTTTCCATTCTTCTTCCTAACAATAACCAAGTTTGAACACCATTAAGAATGTCTTGTTTGGGCTATAATTCTTGCTGCTAACATTTTCTGTAACTCCTGTTGAACCAAAGGAGCTAACTTGGTGTTAATCTGCCTCAATTTCTGTCTAAAGGGCTTAGTTTCTTCCTTCAAAGGAATCACATGCGGAATCACATCCTCCTTATAGAACTTGAGTTCATCATAAGTGAAAGCCAAAACATCCCTATATTCCTTTAATAATTTGATAATTTCATTTCTTTCTTCTATAGGGGTGCTTTTACCTACTTTCACCATCCTAGGCTTTTTATCATTTCCTATGTTGACCTCCAAGTGGTCACATGGTTTTGCATCTGATTCTTCCTTATGCTTGTGGCCATCTTGTCTATCAAATATCTTTTCTTGTGCAACAAAACACCTAGGAACTGGATTAACCTTATTGTCATTTTCTGTATAGTTACAACCCTCTTCCTTATCATTGACATGAAAATAAAAAAATTCTTGTATTTGGGTCAGGAATCTAATAACTTGTTTATCATCATAATTTTTTTTCCAATGATCCATATTATCTGGAATTGAGGGTCTAAAGATAACTTCCAATGAAATATTCTCTTTAATCAATTCATGGGAAAGTTGAAGTGTGGAAGCAGCTACGACTAGCTCATCAACCTTAGAATTGTGTTCCCTAGGAATAACAGTAAGATTCAAAACATCAACATCTTCAATGAAGTCCCATATTTCATTCCTATATATTTTTAATCATTTTGACTTGCAAACAAACTTATTCTTAAGTTGTTGAATGACTAAATCTGAGTCCCCCTTCATATTAGAACATTTTACACCCATGTCTTTGCAAACCTCCAAACCAAGCAACAAAGCCTCATATTCATCCACATTATTAGTTGCATCAAACTCCAATCTATAAGCAAACTTAATTTCTTTACCATTTGGAGATTGAATGACTATTCCAACACCTTTTCCAGCGCTAGAAAAAGCACCATCAAAATGCATATACCAAATCTCATAAACTCTATCATCTTTAATTTCTTCTTCTAAAGGCACTATAGAGTTAGATAGAATAACATAATTACCAAGATCATCCTCTTTATACTTCAACTCTTTCCTAGGATTTCTTGGGTCTTCAACATGATACCTCCTTTCCAATTCTACATTCAACTTAAAAGTATTTCTATCTGGAGTAGGGATGGTAGCATAAGTTAAATCCATTTGTAAATTATCCCCCAAATCTGCAGTTGTTTTCCGAGAAAGCAACATTCCCCAAGCATCATGTACATCTATCACAACAATATCCATTTCAACCATGATGTCTGGAAAAACAACCAAGTGTACTTGCAAACTCTTAATTAATCCATGCACTTTAATCATTTCACTGTCCATGGCACAAATGTTATGGTAAGGTCTAGATATCCTTAAGTTTAATTTCTCCATTACCTTCTTAGTCATAACATTCGAACTAGCCCCTGAGTCAAGCATGCAATTATGAATCACTTTAGTGTTCACAAGTAGAGAAAGGGAAAAAGGCTGATTTTTTTCATTCCCCCTATCCCAATTCTAAAACATTACGGGTGCATCTTGGTAAGCTATTGTTGGTTGTCTATCAAGCATATTTTGAGGAGGATCTTCTATTTATTTAAGTAACTTTTCCCTTTGAGAAGGGATCTTCATGATTTTTGAAACAGGAACCAACATTTTCGCATTACTTAACCATCCACCTAAGTCAATATTTAAATCTAAATTTGCATGCACATTTGACTTAAGAGGGGTTTGGTCTACCTTGGGAATGTTTTCTTGATTTCTATCTTGATTTCTGTTTCCATTCCTTTGGTAGGTAATGCTTCTATACTTAGCCATTTTTTAAACTTGTTGGGGTGTGGGCTTAGGCCCAAATTTTTCAGTTTCCTTATCAACAACATTATTCATGCAACTTTCACTACTACCTTGTTCAACAAATTCCATCCAATCATACAATTCCACATTATACTTCCTACCACACACATTTACTTGTTCATTTCTTGAATTTGAATAATCTTTCTTATCACACCCTTCAAGAAAAACTGGACAAGTCATTTCCTCATGAAATTCACCACAAGGCCTACAAAAAGGCATGGCTTGATGATCTACCAAGTTGGTGGAATCAAAAGGATCATGTGGCTTTTGATCATGTGGAGGGGTTCTCTTTGGACACTTATCATTTGGCTTATGATGAGATCTATTATCGTGTGCCCTCTCCATAGTGATCAATCTATTTTGTAAAGCATTAATCTGATTGGCATGGTTAATTTCCATCTGTTTGATTAATTGGGTCAATTCCTTAATTCCATCACTAGAATACTCTTGACCCTCTACTTTCTTCTTCTTTTCCTCAACATTCTTGGAAGAAGAACCTCTCGAAAAACTAGGAATATTTGACTTCCTAGCATCCTGCATATTTTTATCAATCCTCACTGCAAAATTTTGTGCTTACTTAATATTTTGAGGATCCTTATCCCTTAACTGATATCTCATTTCTCCCTCAAAAAATTCCATATAATAAATCAAAATTGTTGTATCTGAAGGCTTAATTGTAGTAGAGAGACTCTTCACCAAGTCATTAAACTTCTTATTAAATTCTTCCATTGTCTCATTTTCTTTTTTCTGACTTGAGCTAAGGGCAGCTAGTAAAAATTTGTTCTCCTTTTTATCACCCCACCTTTCTTTGAAAGCTTGAACTATTTCGACTAGGGTGCTAAATTTGTTGGGATCTTGCTCCGAAAACCATTCTGCAGCATCCCCCTCTAAAGAGTAGACAAATAGTGTCATCTTAACATCCTCTTCATCATGACCCCGACACCATTTGAATACACACAAGTCAAAATTCAAAATGTGAGAATGGGCACTAACAACATTGTTCCCTTGAAAACAAGGAAACTTCTCAATAGCTTTTTTAGGAATTGCGTGAGGAGCCCCTTGGATGGTTGCAAAATTCAAAGGTCTAAAAAAGGCACTCATGACTATGTTAGGATTAGTATTTTTAGTATTAACAGTTGGTTTATTATTATGTTGAAACAAGAATTGGATATCAGTGAGTGCTTCTTCCCCAAGACTTTCAAGTAGCCTATGAGGAGCAAGGTGATTTAATCTCCTCCTATAAACCTTTTCAGGTTCAAGAAAAGAGTAAGTCAATCCTTGTGAAGTTCTCCTAGTAGTATACTTCACAGATTTTTCCAATGGAGTCGCCACTTGGAGAGTAAGAAAACAAAGAAAACCAATCCAAGTTAAAACATTTTAGGGAGAAAATTTATTACTTAGTTTTCAAAGAATAAATTAGTTAAGTAGTTTAGACCAATGATAAAAGACTTATCCCTGGAAACAACGCCAAATATGTTGTTTTCCTTATACACACTTGCAAACGTGGACTAAGTCCAATCCACTTAGTGTGTCCTTGGAGGCACAATGTCTAAGTTCAATCCCACTGTCACCTCGACTTGAACTTCTTCCATCTAGGCTTACTCTTAAGGAAGCCAAGGGGGGTATAACATATTGTCGTCCTTATACACACTTGCAAACGTGGACTAAGTCTCGATCCACTTAGTGTGTCCTCGGAGACACAATGTCTAAGTTAAAGCCCACTGTCACTTCAACTTGAACTCCTTCCGTCTAGGCTTACTCCTAGGGAAGCCAAGGGGGGTAGACCCTAGTTACTATGTGAGTTAAAAGATTAATTCTAGGAGTTAATTTTAATTGGTTAAAGGTTAGGGGGGAATCTATCCTATATGAGAGTCAACAATGCAAATGCAAACTTTCAATGCAAAAACAAACCTTTCCCTAAGACAACTAATACTAGTGCCTAAGGTTGGGTAATGGGGTCAACTAAAGTTACAAAGAGATTAAACTTTACAAAGGATTACAAATAGATTACAAAATAAACTTTACAAGATTCAACAACTTGATACAAAAGAATTACTTTATACAAGTAAATGAAACAACTATCTACATACAAGAATATAAAGAATGCTAAAGATACAACAACTATTAACAAGATGAAATAGGCAAGCACTAACTAACTTGACTTATTTGTGCAGGGAAATAAAAGAGCATTCAAAAGGAGATCGTCACAACACAACAAGACAACACACCCAAACAATGAAGTGCCTCTACAAGATGCACAACTTCAATGGGTGGTTTCAATGGAATCAACACAAGAAGCCCAAACAAGAAGTGCCTCCAAAGGATGTGCAACTTCAAGGGGTGAACTAGTTAACCATCCACAAGAGCTCAATAAGATTGCATGTGAAATAACTTAAGTGAAATGGTTGCAAAGTTAAAGTGCATGAACCATAAAAATATTAAGAGATTATACCAAGTTGACGTGGATTAATTTTTAGGATTGCTTAAGTTGATTAAGTTAAGATGTGAATCCTAAAACTATGTGTCTTCCCTAGAACTCTCCCCACTTATACCAAAAAGATTGTTGGGTTCTCAAGAAGTGAGGAAAACAAGGCCACACCCTAACTCCACAGGTCAATCCAAGAATAAAAGTACTCCACAAGGGGAACACCTAGTGTTGTGAGACCATCCATGATCTAGCACCCCCTACTTGTTCCTTAGGTTTCTTTTTTTATGACAAATTTGAAACAGTTAAAGGTGTTCTAATTAACTAAATAAATTGAGTTCTCAAGAATTATTAAGGTAAATTGCTTTAAATACTACGTTGAGTTAAATTAAGTTCTTGCAAGTAAAGTGAAATAGATTTCTTAAGATTGAAAAATATTTAAGTGATGTAAACTTGAAAACCAATGAAAAGTAAAGAGATTCTAAGATATAAACCATATACAAGCAATAAAGCACAATTAAGCTCCTAGCCACGATAGAAGATGGTTGGCTTTGCCAAACTCTTTCCTAGGTGTAGGCAAACAATGAAAATAAAACGCAAAAAATTAAATTTGCTTGCGAAATGCAAGCCCTAGGGACTCCCTCGGGCTTGATTTCAATGAGAATGAGAGATAGAGAGAAGTGAGTACTTGATACCCCAACTTAGGAGGAGTTTGTTTGACTTTATATGCCCCCAAATGGGTTGTTCCTCCACGTTTCTTTCACAAACTAGCAAGTAAAACTTGTTGGAAAAGATGCAAAAATGACTAAAAATATGCAGAAAAGTTTTGTTAGTGGAAATCAGAAATTTGAAGTATAAAACTAGAAGTATATATATTCGTTTTTGGTCTATTTTAGAACACAAATCCATTCATATATAGAATAATATGAAAAGAAAAGAATACCATAAAATATTAGAGTTTTTAAGTGGGTGAAAAGGAAAATTTCCAAATCTGAAATCTTCACTCCAAACCCTTAGGTAACCTGCAAGTCTCGTGAGAAAGGATACAAAAATAGAGAGGATGTGAGTAGATCTAGATGGTAAAACAAAATACTTTGTAATACTCAAACAAACTATTTACTAGATCTATGATAATACTACCACAAATCTATCCAAGCAAAGTATGCAAAATACTTTGCTTGGAGTTCCTACTCTAGATCTATAAGCTAATCATACACAAGAAAATAAACAAGAACAAGATGACCTCATTAAATAATATGACACCAAGAAGACTCTTCACACCATGTATCCTCCAAATTTTTATGTATTAGAAGCAAGTTAGGACAAATACTTGCCCAAGCTTGAGAAAAGAAAGAGAGAGCAAGAAGAATGCGAGAGAAGAGTGGGAGAGAGAAGAGAGGAGAGGAGATAAATGGGTAGAGTAACCATGCACTGAGAGAGATCATGTCTGAAATGAGGGAGGGAAGGCTCTTATTTATACTTGGGAGCCAAGAGTTTCCCCTCTTGAATGCTCTCCAAGTGTCAATCACATAGCAATATTGAGCATCTCAAGAATGGGGACGCACTTCCTAGGGTTTGAGAAGAGTTAGGGTTTTGGAAATGAGTTGGAATGAGTTGGAAATGATTTGAAAAGTCAAATGAGGAATTGTAGGGTCTAGGGAGGCGCACCAAAGGAGAGAATAAGTCTCACTTTAATTATTTTTTTATTTTCTTGAGATGTTTTAGAAGGGGGGTGCACTTCTCTAGGGGAAAGAGACGTTTTTCAATAATGGCTAGGTGAGGGGAAGAGGTGAAGGTTGGGAAAGGGTTAGGATAGCTTAGGAATAGGTTTGGGTAATTTCTCTCACTCTTCCTCTAATTAATTTGCTCATATTACAAAAAATTGACAAGTTTGACTTTGTCAATTCCAGCAATTAAATTGTTGTCTTGGATTGACTCAGACTCCTCATGGAAAAACACCTAGAAAAACTTGTCTAATTGAGCTAAAACTTTCTCTAAGGGTGTAGGGGGTCTCATTCCATTTCTTGATCACAAATACCCCTATCAAAATCCCAAGAATCCTGTTTTTACAATTTTGATCAAAAATTAATTAAAATTACCATGAAATGGGTAATTTTAAAAAAATTAAAAAAACTATGCAAAGTCGACGAAATTTCGCAAGACTCTAGAAGATGTCTAGCATGGTCATTTACAATATTCCTAGACACTATATTCCATAGGGCTTGACCATTAGAACGTCTTTCACCGCTTTGGAGAATTATTGTGTGAGTGAAAAACTCAAGGGAAATTAATAAGGTTGGTTAGGCCAAATTAATAACTTGAGGAAAACAAAACTTGATGAAAGGAACTACTCTAATGATGAAGTCCTAGGAGACCGACCTAAAATATGATCCATGCAAACCCATTACATTATAATCCTACGCGGGGGAGCGGAAATTCCAATTACAAAAACACGTGCTGAAGGCCAAAACTGCCTTGGAGAACCAGAAAGTCTTCAAACTAGTAGCACTATCTTGTACATATCATCATGGCACATGGAGTTGAACCCCTAGATGAAATCGGTGGTCAATATTTGGCTCCACAGGGGACGTGTGTTTGATCTTCACTTGGGAAGGAGAGCATACGAGAATCCAGAATCTACAAAACAAAGTGCTCACCAATATCCAACATAAATACATGTATAAACAAATGAATAAATGAAATTCTATAAACAATAATGAAATAATGAAATAAATATTGTACAACAACAATGAAACTATGATACAGTGAATCATCTAAGTAACATAATTACATAATGAAATGAAATAATACAAAACTTAAAATAAAAGAGAATGGTTAGAAATACGTTACAACCATCCATGCAATGGATGGAATGAATCCACAAATGTATGAAACATCCTTGTCTAGGATGACTCACAGAATATCCCTTCCCAAGTTTTATCAACTTGTAATTCTTTGTGAGGAAGAACCAACCAAGATTCATGCTCCTTCCTCTATTCAACCAAACACTGGAGTTTGACAAGTCGTGTAAAATTTTGATACTTTGTTGCACATGACTATCAATGTGGAAGGCCAACCAATACTCATAATTATATGAAACTGATAAACTGAAGTTGCCTTCCATTTTCCCATTATTCTGCATAAAGTCATCTTTTGGTTGAGAGGTTAAAAATGAACATGTCAAAGGAACCATTGTACTGTTTTCATCAATGTTGTCAAGGTTCTCCTTTAAAGAGATGGGTTTCTCGGGAGGAGGGTGGGGACTTGAATTATCTAGATATTCAACACTTCAAACTCAAATCATTTTATCTCCTCAAGATCGATTACTGGCTCATCCATGGATTCATCTGGAATTTCCCCATGATCTTCCCTATCTTTTTCACTGTTAAGCTCAAGTTCAATAGGGTCTGGGTATTCAATATAAATCTCATCCTCTGCAAGGTGAGCCTCCATGATCTCAAATTGATCTTCCATGACCGCAAGTTGTTCATTTATGGATTCATATCGTCTAGCATGGGCCAACTGCATGTTTAGAATGATTTCTTTAAGCTCCTCAATGGGATCTGGTGGAGAATCAACATCTGTATCTGAACTGATTGTTTTTATATCTGGAAGATTCTTCCTCTTCCATTTTTCCATAAAATCATCAACCAATTCATGGTAAGCTTCATCCTGATCATCTCCAAATATCTCTAAAAAGGAAAACATCAAGTCACATATGGTCTTAAATGAATTATCCTCAAAATCATGAAGCCAATAGTAAGCATCTTCCTCACAAAGAGTCGTGACAAACAATTTCAGTAGAACATCCTCATAGATAGGTGGATCACACCATTCATCAATACAATGCCCAAAGGCCTTGACATGAGAACAAGCATCACCATAATCATGAAAATCATGAATATTTTCAATAACATCTTCCGATATATGATGAGGATGACCAACAATTCCTGAAAAATCAAGAGGACTATAAAAACTATCAATTTCTAACTAGATCATTTAAACAAAGTTCCAAAGAAAAGGACTAGGACCCACCAATTAATAAGGATCGAATGAGAAGAAAAACTGGCTATCTTGATCCAAAAACTTTTTCAAGTTCAAGGATTAAGAAAAACAAGCCGCGAGTTCCTTCTTGAAGAATACTTTGTCAAATTAGTTTGAAGTGGAGTCGTTGGATGACCAAGTTTATCTTAGACAAACAAAAGCACCAAACAAAGCAAAAACAAGAAGGAAAACAAAAAGTTGTTAGATTATTATGTACAACAAGAAATGAATATCAGTGAGTGATTCTCCTCCAATACTTTCAAGCAACCTACAAGGATTGCTCTATGTAGTATACTTAAAAGAGATTTTCAAAAATGGAGTCTCCACTTGGAGAGTAAGCAAACAATGAAAAACCAACCCAAGTCAAAGAAATTGAGGGAGAAAATTTATTGCTTAGTTTTTAAAAAATAAATTAAGTTAAGTCATTAAGGCCAAAGATGTAATGTCCCCCACCTCTTGATGAAGAGGTTTTGAGAGGACTTAGTGGCCTAGGCATCCCCACTAGGCCATAGTCTCACACTGAGGGGAAAAGTCAACCAAAGTAAGGTTATATTCTTAAGTTGACTTAATAAAAAGAGAAAAAAGAGTAAAAAGATAACTCAATGAAGAAATAGAAGCGTTGGAGGTTGAGTTAGGGTTAACTCTAGGAGTTAACTTAACTCAATAGGGAAATAGAAGAAAAATATAAAGAGAAGGCTAGGGTGCACCTCTTATTCATTCTGGATTTTGGTATTTTTCTTGTTGATGCTCTTGAGCATATAGTTTTGAGGGTTTTGATATTACAAACCCTAGTGAGCAGCTCAGTGGTGAAAGGTTCCATTCACCTGGCTCCAAGCTTGGTCTCGGGGATGAAATACCCCACCCACACCATTCTACAGCTATCATCTACCTAGGAGGACTAGCAGGGTCGTACCATTTGGATCAGGAGGGTCATACCAGCTAGGGTTTTCTTGCAAGGGCGCACCAATTGTTGAGGAAGAGTTCGATCCAGCCAAAGGAAGAATCTTGAGAGTTTTCCAGCATTAGGGTTTTGCTTGCAAGCCCTTGCTCATCAGTTTGAGGGCTTCTTGGAGGAGTTATCACATCCCTATCATTTACTGTAGGTTGGGACGATTTCAGGAGGAAAGGTACGATTTGGAGATTCATCAATTCTCATATCTAGAAGGCTATAGGCTAGATCTGACCTTGAGACTTCTCTCAAGTGCTTGTAGATGCCCGATCTATCATCTGGGAGAGTTTCAGACAATTTAGAGGCCCCATTCAGCTAGGTCGTACTATTGGCCATATTCAGGGTTTCAGGAGGGTCGTACCATCCTAGGGTTTATGTAGTTTGAGGAGGAAGCTTCAGTGATTGAGCTTCATACTTCAGGAGGATGCTTCCCTTGCTTTGATCTATCATTGAGGAGAGTTTGGCAGCATCTGGAGGTCTATTTCTTTAGGAGTGCCAAACCCTTGGTGTCCTTGTCTTCAGCAGGTCGTACCAGCAGTCATTAGGGCCGTACCAGTTGCTTGAGGGGAGGCCTAAACCCTGGTCTTGCAGTTGAGCATTCATCTTCTATTGGCAGCCTTTGGGAGGCTTGATTTGTAGCTCCGAGAGCATTTTGTATACAACTCCATTATTGTCTTGAAGCCATCTACTTCAGATCTTCTTCTCTATTGTATCGGGTGCTTGCTTCCTTATAATAAAGTTCATCTATTTTCTTGTGGTTCCTATCTTGTGTAATGTTGATGGTCTTCATATGATTACAATGATTCTTGTATAAATCTGTGGATGAATAACTGAATAAACCCAAGGCCGAAATATTCATGGCCAACTTGCATACACAACAAATAATAATCAAATCAGTGGTTAGTTAGTGATTCCAAGAAAAAAAAATTGGCTTGGGATCATTACAGTGGTATCAGAGCTTTGATCCTCCACACCTGTGAGGATTAGCGCATGCAGAGGTACAGTGGTATCTTTATGAGCAGAAGGAAGAAACCAACCAGTGAAACAGAGGTTGAAATGGAGGGTTTAGGAGATGATTGTGAACCACAGGTCTTGGCTTTCTTAGCAGTTGAATTTAACAAATTCCAGCAAACCTTGAACCTCACAAAAGGCAACTTGGTCCACCATTTACAGGAAAACCAGGAGACAAATTGAAGGTGGCAGGTCGAAATCACTGAGACCTTGAAAAAGGTAGATGGGAACCTAAGGAAGATTGATGAGAACTAGACCCGGATAACCGAGCTATTGATGCAGATGACTCATCAGGGGAAAGACCCTGAAACATATGGAAACAAAGTGGCTGGTGGATTTGGTGGATTTGGTGGATCCCATGGTGAAAATAGATATAATTCGGAAAACAATCCCAGATCCGAGGGAAGCCATGGAGGAGGTACGTCATATGGACAAATGGGTAGCAGGGCTAACCCTAGACCATACTTTCCTACATTCACAGATGAACAGGTACATTAGGAACATGTGGATGACTTTGTTGAGCAGATGACACAATGTACTAAGGAGCACTATGGCTTGGACATGTTGACTCAAAGGCAGATGTCCTTGGATCAATACTGCCAACTCAAGTTCAGAAACAAGCCTAGGCCGAGCCATAGGAGAAACTATGAATTTGAATGAAGAGCAGGGAAGATGGAAATCCTATATTTTGATGACACGACCAAGATGATAGCACATGCATGGGTTCAAAAACTGGATACATATCTGCAGCTTAATCCCACGAGGGAGATGGAAGCCATCAAGTTTTCCACTGTGTACTTGGATGGCAAGGCTCATGATTGGTGGTATCATGGACTCACCACCCTAGGCCACAATCAGATAGTGTCCTACACTGAATTCACCCAGAGGCTCATTGATAGATTTGATCAAGGAGATCCTGAGCTACACTTCCGAGAACTCACACAGCTCAAGAAAACAGGTAAGGCCGAGGCATACATTGAAGACTTTCAGAGGTTAGCAGTGATGGTGCATGATATATCACAAACCAGACTCATGATGCTCTTCACTGAAGGGTTGATGGAACCCTTGAAGGGTTGGGTAAAGGATTTTAAGCCTACCAACCTACATGATGCGATTTGGAGGACGAGGGACCTACCACCCCTTAACACCGGAGGAAGAGATCAGAGACCTCCAATGAATCAAGGAGGACGTGACCTAAGGGGGTTTGATAGGGGCTGTGGAAGAATGGATGAAAACACCAGGAGGGAACTTAGAAAGAATCAACTTTGCTTCACATGCAAAGAACCATGGAACCCATCACACAAGTGCATGGGCCGTGGCCAGGTGCACTACATAGAAGTGACCTCAGACGAGGAGGAGGAAGATTGCGGCCAAATATAGAACATAGAGGCCGAAACCATAGAGACATCAGAAGAGGAGGTCCTAGAATAGAACAGTACGGCTGAAGGGAATCCCACCTTAGCATCTATCAGCGGGGTGCCCAAATTTAACACTTTCAAGATGAGAGGAGTCTTGCAGGGGAAGAAAGTATCGGTATTGATTGATGGGGGAGCATATCACAACTTCATTGACTCAACATTGTTGAAGAGAAGGCATATACCTGCAGTGGAATTTGAAGGGTTCAAGGTGGAGGTGGCAGGTGGAAGCACTATGCCTTGTGGCAGATACATTCCAGGTATGAAGCTTACATTGGGTAGGCATGAGTTGGTACATGATGTCTATGTGATGGATCTTCCAGACACTAACATAATCCTTGGAGTTCAGTGGCTCAACACAGTAGGACCTATCATGACCAACTACAAGACCATGGATATGTCTTTTACAGAGGAGGGTGGACGAAAGATAGTGCTTTGGGGCATGAAGGGCAATTCTGCCATGATAGTCACGGCTAAGAGGATGGAGGCCATCTTCAAGAGAGATGAGATCGTGTATGCAACTGAGTGTAGGATTTCAACACATGTGGATGAGCAGGGTAAGGTTCACTACACTCCAAAAATCCAAGAGATCATTGACAAACCCAACAAGGTGTCTGGGCCGATACCTCCAGAAGTGCCACCAGACAGGGGGTTTGAGCATATCATTGAGCTAGAGATGGGAGCTAAACCAGTCATCACCACACCATACAGGCATCCGAAGAAGTACAAGGACGAGATAGAGAAAGCCATCAAAGAAATTTTGGACATGGGGCACATCAGGCCAAGCTCTAGTCCCTTTGCTTCCTCGGTAGTGTTGGTCAAGAAGAAATATGGAACTATGCGGATGTGCATTGACTTCCGGGCTTTGAATAAAAAGACAATAAAAAACAGGTGCCCTATACTTAGGATTGATGAGTTATTGGATGAATTGCATGGAGTTGTCTATTTCACAAAGATTGACCTACGTTATGGCTACCATCAGAACAAGATGAGGGAGGAAGACATCTCAAAAACATCTTTCAGGTGTCATTACGACCATTATGAGTTCTTGGTGATGCCCATTGGGTTAACCAATGCCCCAACCACGTTCTAATATTGCATGAACCATGTGTTCAACAAACAGTTGAGGAAACACTTTTTAGTATTTTTTGATGACTTGTTCATTTACAACAAGACGTGGGAGGAACACCTTCAGCATGTGGATCAAATTTTGTCTATCATGGAGGAACAGTCACTATACGCTAAGGAGTCCAAATGTGAGTTTGGAATGACAGAGGTACTTTACTTCAGACACATCATTGGAGAAAAGGGGGTTCAGGTGCATCAGGAGAAAATAAAATCCATTATGGAGTGGCCTACTCTTAAAACACTCACAGAGTTAAGGGGGTTTCTAGGCATGTGCACATACTACAGGAAATTTGTCAAGGGGTTTTCCCAGCTATGTGCACCCTTGACCGATTTGACTAAGAAGGGAGCCTTCAAATGGAGTGAAGAAGATCAAAGTACGATGGATAAGATGAAAAAGGTGATGAGCACGTGTCCATTCCTAGCCCTTCTAGATTTCAGCCTGCCTTTTACATTGTAGTGTGATGCTTCAGGAGAAGGTATAGGGGTCGTACTGATGCAGAATAGGCACCGTCTTGCCTATGCGAGCCGGAAACTCAGGGGTCCTGAGCTACTCTACAACATTTATGACAAAGAAATGCTGGCCATCATGCACGCACTAGCCAAATTCCGGAAATATCTGGTAGGTGCACGGTTTGTAGTCAAGTCTGATCACAACAATCTTAAATACCTACTGGAGAAAAAGGAATTGAATGAAAGGCAACAAAAATGGGTAAGCAGGATACATGCCTATGACTTTGACATTGAATTTGTCAAGGGGAAGAACAACGTGGTAGCTGATGCATTATCCCGGAGGCCATCCATTTTTACATTGACAGGTGTATCAGTTGACTGGAAGGCCCACTTGGTGATGGAGTATGCAAATGATCAGTACGCTGGTCAACTATTGGACGGATAGGTACAAGATGATAACTTCAAGGTTATAAATGACCTCATCTATGACAAGGGTCGAATCTTTTTGGTTCCTGGATCGGCCTTCAAGGCCAAGGTGTTGCAATCATGTCATAACTCACCAATGGCAGGGCACCAAGGGATCAGTAAGACGTACTGGCAGGTAAGGGAGAGGTTCTCATGGAAGGGCCTCAAGGAGGATGTAATAAAGCATGTAAAGGAGTGTACTACATGTCAGGAGAACAAGGATGAGCACACCCACCCAACAGGACTACTACAACCCTTACCCATTCCAAAGCATAAGTGGGAAAGCATATCCATACCCTAGTGAGCAGCTCAGTGGTGAAAGATTCCACTCACCTAGCTCCAAGATTGGTCTCGGGGATGAAATACTCCACCCACACCATTCTACAACTATCATCTACCCAGGAGGACTAGTAGGGTCATACCATTTGGATCAGGAGGGTCGTACCAGCTAGGGTTTTCTTGCAGAGGCACACCAATTGTTGAGGAAGAGTTCGATCCAGCCAAAGGAAGAAGCTTGAGATTTTTCCAGCATTAGGGTTGTTGACCGCCTATTCAGCTAGGGGGTCAACTCATGTGCCATGAAGTATGCATCACCAAATGCAAGTATGTTGAAGACAGTATTGGTTCTACTTGGGCATTTTATGCTCCAGCTCTAAATTTTGTAATCGAAATTTCCGCACCCCTGCGTGGGTTAATAATGTAATAAGTCTGCATGGATCATAGTTAGGCTAGGTACCTTGGGATGTTTTCATTGGGAGAGTTCTTTTCACCGAGGGTTTTTTATCCTCAGGTTGTCAACTGGGCTTTTCAGCCTGGTTGATTTCCCATGAGTTTTTCCCTCACACATGCAATAATTCCTCCAAAGTGGTGAACGACGTTCTAATGATCTCATCCTTTGGTAGCTATTGTTTAGGAATGATGTAAATGACCATGCCAAACAGTGTAGAAAGTTTCGCGGAATTTCGTCGAGTCTAGATAGGTTTTTTTTAATTAATTTTCCTAAGGTTAGGATTTTAATTATTTAATTAATTAAATGTTTTTGAGCAAATCTTGTAAAAACTGGGTCTTTGGGTTTTTGATAGGGGTATTTGTGCTCAAAAGAAATGGAATGGCACCCCCTACACCAATAGACCAAGTTTCAGCTCAGTCGGACGAAGTTTGCTATGCCTTTGTCCACTCAGAGTCAGAGTCAGTCAAAACAACAATTTTAATTGCTAAGGTGACATTGCCAAAATGTCAAATTTTTGTAATTTTTGAGTTATTGAGTAAGTGTTAAGGTGGCAAGAAGTGAGAAAACCTTTTCCTAACCTA
>ML778021.1:598329-611021 GCA_009831015.1 Picea engelmannii | reverse complement strand
TAGGTATCATGGTATGTGTCACTTTTGATCATTGAAACCTTTAAATATATGCATCTGATTCCTTTTATCTCTAACAATTGCTTGGATCTTACATTAGCCCACTTGACCATGCTCTGGGGGATTGACAAGGTATCCTAGCAAGCTTGTGCCCATAGGTCTTGGTTTTCCACTAGGGGATTTCTGAAAAGCCATTGTCCGCTCCCATCATAGCACCATTGTTTCATCTTATCTCCCGCTCACTTGTCCCATTCCCCTTGTCTGGGCATTGGGCTGACCTATTTGTAGGATTTGCACCGTATCTCATGGGAAGAAGGGGCTAAAGGCCCAAAAGGTGAAAGCAGCTGGTAAAAGATAAAATCCTATAAATAAAACCTCGAGATGCTTCACCCAGGGATCCCTGAGAAGGAAATAAGAAGCCTCTCAGTAAGAAAAAAGAGGGACCCGGAAAATGACAAACAAGACCTAGTCAAGAGGATAGGGGGTCTCATCACGAGCCAACCTATTAGGTTCATGGGTACCTAACAGTATGATATTGCCACCATCTAGTTACCACGCCAGGGCAGTGACCTTTGGTTGCATGGCCAAAGGAAAGGGGGTCTCATCACGAGCCAACCTTCTCATCTCTGTGAAAGTACTTGTGGGTAACACTGTCAGCTTTGGTCACCATGCCAAGGCAGTGTCTTCTGGTTATCCCTTGAATAAAAGAAAAAGAAGAAGTAAAAAAAAAAAAAAAAAGAATAAAGGCAAGAACGGGCTTGGAAAAATTTGCATCCATGACAGGTACAACTCGCCTTCTACAAAGGCACCCACAGATAACATCATGCATCCCTGGCTCTCACTTCACCCACATGTCTGGACATCCCCTAACCACATCACCTCACTTACATGGCTTGGATGAAACCTTCCTGGAAACTTCCCTTTTCTTGTGGATACTAGCCCAATAGGACATCTTGCCTTTTCCTCCAGTCTTGTATTGTAGGTTTTTTGTAATGTCTTTGAGCTATTGACCAATGTATCAGGGATTTTATGCATATGTTTAATAATATTAATGATGAAATGTGATTGACATTGCTATGATCCCTGTGACTAATGAGCCCATGGAGGGCGTAGCTTTTGATGTGCAGGACCATGCCCGACAAACAGGTACCATTTGGACCGGTACACATGGGGAGATGATTAGCTCAGACCTCCATGGGGATGAAGAGCCCACCAGATGGATGTTGAGACCCCATTAGGGGGCAGAGACAGGACAGTGGTTAATCAGGGTTTTACACTGGAGAAGAAGAGGACGTCTCATCAGAGGCACTTTGGCAGAGCCCGACCTAGGGGGATTGACCCACTTCTAGTGGAACGTTTGCCCTAGATGGCCCAGGACGTCACCCAGGAGCTCATGACATCAACTTGAGCATGTGACAGTTTGACAGGACAGTTGGCACGTGTGGCATGATTGGGAGGCCCAAAGAGGGCCAACGTTTTTCCCTTTGGTGATGCATTTGCCCTAAAATGGGCTAACGTCTCCCTCAGTGGGGCTTGACGTCTTACTTTTGCTCAGTTAGGGTTTTAAAATGAACATTTAATGTAAAAACAACACTACTTTTGATATTCTGGCCTTGTCGGCCTTTTTATGACCTAAAAAGTAAATTAGGTCATTGATACACTATATATTGAGGAGTTTTAACTTCATTTTATCATAACACATCACTCACTCATTAGTAAGGTCTGATTTTAGCACCCTACTTGGGTATTTTTGTTGGTTTAGTGAGGCGCACTTGTTGAAGGAAGGCATTTCTTAGCATTTTATGGTTTTTCTCTTGAAGGAAGGTGTTACAACTAGGGTTTGCATGGTCATTTCTAAAAGAATTGTAAGTATTTTTCTGCAGAACTTCTTGATTGAATGGTTGTAGTATTATTTTCTTACATGTATTTATAACTTGTTGAATCAAAACCCTAGGTGACAAGCACACAAGTAGGTCCTTGTCTCATGTCCTTAAAGAAAATTTTTCATCCATTGAAGAAGGAAGGAAGAGCCTAGCCATAGCTACACTCTCATTTCTTCTTCTCCCTAAGCTAGTCGAACCTTCTAGAAGTCAAGAAGGAGGAGACGTCCCAAGCCTAGGTTATCTACACCTAGGGTCGTTCTTCTTCTAGGGTTTAGTGATAGAGCCTTGTTGTAGCAACACTCTCCCTCACTACATTCTCTTGTCTTGATTTATCTTTCATGCTAGCCGTTTTTGCCAAGTTAACCTAAGGAAGGAGGAGAGAGCACGAGGCCTTGCTTTAGCAACACTGGAGTGAGCCTCTCTCCCCTAGGGATTTGATTCTAGGGCCCTGCCATAGCAACACTTCATAACTTTTCCTTATATTCCTTAGCCGTCCTTCTTCAACCCTTGTGTCCTCTATTAAATTGACTTCATTAGCCCAAGGGCACTGATCTTAGACCTCCAACGTTGAAGTGAAAGTGATCAAACAAACTCTCAAACTCTTTTCTAAATTGAAACCCTAACTAACTGCTAACCCTAAGTTGCTGACGTCACACCTGAATATTTCATCTTTAAGCAGTAACGTCTTGTTCTAAGAGCAATTGAATGGTGATTTAGGCATTAATTGATGGTGTGTTGATTTGTTACATTGAATGCCACGTCATTTCAGTATCTATTGATGAAGTCATATTAGTTGCATTGCTACATTGATAAACATTGACTTCGTCAATATTTATTGCTATAATTGCTTATTTAAATATCAGATAGTCTTATGAAGTACTAACCCATTGAATTATAGCTTGCATATATTGGTTTGTTGTTGCTTTGTTTCGGGAAGGTGTTCTTCTTCGGGGCTTCACTTCATTATTGGTTGTTTAGTCGGGACTGTTTGTTTTGGTGGTGACCTGTGAAGGGGGAACTTTACCTTTGTCCTTTTAACTTTTGCCTCTTCAAAAATCCAGGTTACCGGGGATGTCTCCCCTAGGCCTAACCTCCCTAAAGAGAAAGAACCTCCTCATCGTGGTGACATTGGGTGGGATAGGTTCCTGTTACGCCAGTTTGGCCTTATATCTTATAGCCACTTGCCCTAGCTACAAACTGTGCGATAACATGTTGGCGTCGTTGTCGGGGAATACTGAGTCAATTCTCCTCAAACAAAAAATATTTTTCGGTAAGCCTTGCCTCAGAGCCTTATCTTACAAGATTACTTGGCGACTCCACTAGGGTGTTTTCCCTTTTCTTTTGGTAGTTTCAAGAAAACTATCTGGCGACTCCACTGATCACGAAGCCAACGATGACTTCACAATGGGATCCCGAGAACTACAAGCCTTTAGACATGAGTGACATCCCGGGGTACCCTCAACAAATTCCCTTTGAATACATAAATTTGCTTCCTGGATTTTGTGGTGGTGATAGAGAAAGAGCTGACTATCACATGAGAAATTTCTGGAATTTCTTCCTATCCTATCCGGTCGATGATTATGATGAAGACGTGGTCATGAAACTTTTCTCTGCAATATTTTCTTACAATGCCAAAGAATGGTATGATAACCTCCCCGAGGCCAGCATCAAGACTATGGAGCAATTTGAGAAAACTTTTCTCAAGAGATGGGGTATCCAACAACAAGACATACCATTACTATTACAAGAACTCGAGCGTATAAAGCAAGCTGAGGACAAAACTGTCGTATACTTCCAGATTAGATTTGAGAACATGCTATATCAAATTCCTGAAAGTCATCATCCTGAGGAGAGATACTTGGTCCATCTCTTTACTAATGCACTTTTGGGGTATCTAAGTTATCCTCTTAATGAAAGAACCCCAAGGATGCTCGACGAAGCCTACTACATAGCTGCAATGATTGAGGAGAAGGTCTCCTCGCTTGATATAGGATGCCTCTTTGCCTCAAGTACTGTCAATGGAGAGAATTTGTTTACCCTTGAGAGCTTCATCATTGATCTCCAAGAGGAAGGGGAGCAAACCGCAGATCGACGAGGGATTGCTGAAGAAATAGTTGAGGAGCTAGAGCCTAATAACGAAGTATCAACATTCCCTCTTCCTCTTGATGAATCGATCCATAAGCCTTCTCCACCTGCACAACAACAAGACGATAAGGTTAGTTTCTTTCCTTTTCAGGATTTTGATGATACCTTATTTCATGATTCAGAGAGTGATGGAGAAATGGAATCCCTGAATGAAGAGCATCTTCCTTGCTACACCGCCAAGGATAAGATAGTAATGCATGCCAAAGATGCCCAAGTCCTATCGATAAACATGTTGTTTACCTAATGCACGACCTTCACATTCAACATGTTCACTCTTAAGCATTGGAAGACCCTCTACCATTTCTTTCTTTTGAGGCAACATAATTTCATTATGGTTTATATGTCCATACCTCTGATGTCATAATTCTTCCATTGGCATAGTTGTTCATGTCAATGCTTGATGATACCTCCTTGTAACATCAAACTTATATAGTCCTCCAACTCTATATAATCTTGCAATAAATTTGTAGTGATCCAATATGTCCTTCACAATACAATGTGACTTAACAAATTCAACTTTTAGATCCTGATCTACAATCATAGATACTGAAAGTAAATTATTTTTTATGCTTATCACATACATGACATTATGGATTTGTTTCACCTCACCAGTAGGTAAAGTCACACATGCATCTCCATACCCTTTAATTTCATGTGATCTATCATCTCCTAGATAGATATAAGCGCCATTACTATTTTCATGATGTGTATCAAACCAATTCCTATTACATGACATATTAATTGAAGCACCAGAATCAATAAACCAGGCATTGACATCACCAGTGTCTATTGATAAAGAAGCATTTGAAACAAACTACTTGAGATTTTTGAAATCATCACCTATTGTAGCACCTTTATCAACAAAATTTCCTAAATGTGTATTGTATTTGAACTCATTAAACTTCCTTCTCCTACAATATTTAGCATAATGTCCAAACTTACCACAGTAGACGCATCCATCATTCCTCTTCACATTTTTATTTGTGCTTGGTGGTGCCTTGCCTTGATTTGTTTTTGTACGTGACTTTCCTTCTTTATTCCTTCTCCATGGATTTTCTTTGTAGGGTTGTTTCCCTTTTGCCACCAATACCATATCTAAATTGTGAGATCTGTTATTGATACTCTTGCTACACTCTTCCTCTTGCAGAAGAATACCTATCAATTCATCAAAGGTAGGGGCATGTTCACTAGTTGCAAGGCCAGGGATGAACATTTGATATTCATCCAACACGCCATTTAATGTGACAGTGACCAGGTCGGTACTAGAAATCTTCTCACCAATATCTCCTAGCTTATATTTTATTTCTTTGATTTTGTAAAGGAAATCACTGATATTTTCATTATCTTCCATCTTAATTGAAAGAAGCTTACTCTTTAAAACAACACACGGTTTGTGTTCGTCATCTCATACAAACCTTTAAGTGTCCCCCAAGTTTCATGGGATGTTTTGCATTCCCTGATGTGTGAAATGATATTGTCCTTGACGTACATCCTCAAGAGTGCCTTCATTTTGGTCTCTCCTCGCTCCCAATCCTGAACTGAGGTTGTTGGGGCAACTGGTTTGGATTCGTCTCCACATGCGATCAACCAAACGCTGTATCCTTCCATCAATTTCTGCAACTTAAATATGCAATTTACATAGTTTTGTCCATCTAACTTATTTGATTCATTTATATATGTATCCGCCATAATATTTTATATCTTTAAAACACTAAAATCTCTACAAAATGGCCAAAATTCTAAAACCCAAAGAAACTCTATAATAATCAACGATCCAAATTATGGAGGACCCAAATAACAATATTTTTATATAACATCACCTCTTTACAACTTGAACTTTGTCATAATCCATACAAACATGTTTCCTACCATGACACCATGAACACCATATTATCACACTACCAATAAACACCACACTACCACACACAACCATTCATGACTAAAATGTAGTTTTAGTTCAAGTTTTTTTTTACATTCACCTCACATACCATGACACCTTTCCCATGTCACTTTTTTAACACATGATTAATATTCTTTACAGAATATGATAGGTTACTTTTATAAAATCACCTTTCACTCAAATCAATGACTAAAGTTACCACGACCATAAAAGACAACATTTATACTTTTTGTCTACCACACGACTCCTCTAGCCTCAATTGCTCCTCAGATTTGGGTTTTGACAGAAATTCCAACGACCCCTTGGAGAGAGATCTATAAGTCAAGTTCACACACGTCCACGACTCACCCTTCAATAGCCAAGACGATATGAGCGCCCTCCTTCCACACGACAATTTCTCTTCAACAATTGCACGGTTCCTCCACGCTTAGGTTCAACAACAAGAAGTTCTGTTGACACTTGACCTCATGCTGGAACATTCAATGTTCAAATGAAACGATTATCCTTTGGTTTTCTCCTTTGCCTTGATTATGCAACGATTCTCCTTTTGCTGCAGCTATTCTGCTCCATGAATTGTCCAGTCAGTTAATTGACAACGGAAAGACTCTTCTAGCAGCTGATTGACTGAAAACACTCATAGTAATAGAGGCAAACATCAAGCAGACTCCTCTTTAGCACTCTCCCTCTACCCCACTTTCAACACAATAGCTTAACGTCCCTCACAACTCTCATGAATCTCACGCCTCATAACTCTCACAACCCTCATGACTCTCACAACTCCAAAACTCTCATGACCCTCACAACACTCACGCCTTTGATACCAAATCATAACAAAGCACTCACAAGGCAAACACACATGCAGAGACAGAAAGTAAACACAAACAACTTGGTCCTTGCATTCACCATTGCCTTAAATTTATACATGCTCAAACATTTTTAGACCATTAATCAAGTTCATAGATAGAGGGCAGAAATTGGTTCTTTTGGATGCTTCTTAGCCATAAGGTCAGGTGCATTTACTGCATGCATATCCTCATCATCTACCTTGTTGACTTGGTTGCTTGATTAACACTAACATTTTCAAGCATCGAAATAACATTTTAAAGAAATCCAAGTATTCTCTGGTCTCGGTGGACATTAACCACTACCACCACCATCATCATCATAAACTTTTTCCTAAATATACTTATTTGAGAATGAATATAAATATTACAATAATTAATCATTACTATTATAAAAATTGTCCTAAGTGTCTTTGCCAATCAAAACATAGTTTTAATATTTTCTTTATTACTTCACAATTCATAATTTTCATTAAAATAAAAATTATTTTTTAAAAATATTTACAAAACTTATTATCTATTTTTATTATCAATAAAAATAAAAAATCACATATTATTGTTATTAAATTGAAAATATTTTTTTTTAAAGTACACTAATTATTGGTAATCACTTTTAAATACAATCGTGAGCTTTTTAACCATATTAAAAAGTGTTTTTTGAATTGGTCTATATCTTATGCTCTAAGAACTAAAATTTAAACTTAATTTTTTTTTTTAAAAACCCTAAACTTATCGATTCTTCCATGAAACAAAAATGATTCCAACTTTACAAGAAAAAAACAATTCCCGACTTTTATCCATAATATTGTTGATGTTTCCCTTACCATTTTATGTCCCTTACAAACTCAAGTTTAGATTCTAAAACCTAAAATCATCGTTTCTTCCTTATGTACATTGTTGGATATATAAGTGATTCTAATATTTTTCTAACAAAACAATACTACACAATCCCTTACCATTTTTCGTCACTTACAAATTCAAACTTAGATTTTAGAACCTAAAATTATTGTTTCTTCCTTATGTACATGACTGGGTATAGAAGTGATTCCAATCCTTTTCTAAGAAAATCAATACAAAAGCAAAAACTTAGATTTTAAAACCTAAAACCATTGTTTTTTTCTTATGTACATGACTGGGTATAGAAGTGATTCCAATCCTTTTCTAAGGAAATCAATACAAAGGCAAAAACTTAAATTTTAGAACCTAAAACCATTGTTTCTTCCTTATGTACATGACTGGATGTAGAAGTGATTCCAATCCTTCTCTAAGGAAATCAATACAAAGGAAAATGAGTTTATGAGGTGAATTTCAACCTTAAAGTTTCAATGTGTTTTATGATCATTGTTCTTTAAAAAAATGTTTTTATGAATTTTTTTATATAAAAGTGTATTATCTATATCAAATTTTACTTATAACATAATTTCTTAACTTGAAAATTATATTAATCATCCTTTGTTTTTTAAGATAAGTAAAACTAACAATGAAATTATTTATATTTGTTTTTTAAAAATGTTTTAATGTTTGACAGTTGTATAAACATAAAATTAAAATAATTAATAAACACTTACACTTGTAATAATGTATTACTTATGCTTAGCCTAAAAGAAAAAAGAGAAGTGACAGTGACTATTCCATGTGTTTAACAATTGAAATAGAACTGTATAGATGCATGTGTTAGTAACTATTGACATTGTCATAAGTGTAAATTGAAATATTCAAAACCTTTCAAAAATAAATTGACAAAAAAAAAATGTTTCATATTCATCTTATCCACAACACACCAAAGTATGACCAAACTAAAACACATATGCTCTTCTAAACTTTTAAGTAAAAAGCTATCAAAACTATATAATATCAACTCATTAATTTTAACATAACAATAAAAACACTAATATTATACATTTATAATTAAATAAATATATATTATGTATATGTTTTAATTTGTTGCATTAAAATTTGAACCCATAAAAAACATTTGTGAAGCCCAAATTTTTGACATGAGTAAAATTACAAATAAATATAATATAAAGAAACTTTTGACAAAAATATGTACTTTTTGATGTATATAAGCTTTTGAAACACCCATATATTCATTACACCCATCTATTGACCTGTATTTTTGAAGGCCTTTGTTTTACTCCATCTCTAATCATGCCAGGGGACTTAGAGGCCCATCTTAGTCATAAAATTAGTATGATGGATATCTTTGATGTGATATATGAAAAAACTTATTTAGATTTGTTGAGTAAAAATTAGCTTTTAAGTTTAGCTATTATACCAATAACAAGTTTACAAATAAAAATATATATTTTTTTTAAATAAAGAGAAAAGAGTCAAAGTGAACATATCATTCTTGATATACAAGAACTATTATTTATCCATGACATAGACATGTACAATTTTGCCAATTAAATCCTCTCCATATTTACAACACATATAAAATGATAAATTGTTTAAATATATCTTACTTTTGTATTTTTGTTAAATATTTTTATGTTATGTAATTCATTATATGTTACAACACATATAAAAAGTGATAAATTGTTTAAATATATCTTACTTTTGTATTTTTGTTAAATATTTTTCTGTTATGTAATTCATTGTATGTGTTGGTGTGTGTTCATGTGTATGTGTGTTGGTGTGTATTCATGTGTAGATTGGTTTTTTTTTTATATGCAAAGTATTTGGAAGAATTTGAAAACCTCTGAGTTAACAGTTAAAAAATTTCTACATTTGTATGTCAAACCCAATCTCTAAGTTGAGAATTTTGTAAAATAAATTTGATAATCGATTATTTCACTACTTTTAAGTTGTATAGTAAAGTTGAGAGTGAGTGGTTGTATAAAAAATCATTGAAAATTTATCCCATTAAATGAAATATTTTGTGAAAGATTTCAAAAACCTATGAGTTGAGAATTTTGTGCCTTTACATGTCAAATTTAACTTTTAAACTAAAAAATTTGTGAAAGAAATTTAAAATCTTTAAGATTTATGTTAGTGTTTTTATGCTCAAGTGGTGGCTTTGTGTTATTGTTTTTAGGATCTAATTAATTTTAACTATAATAATAATAATATGATTAGATAAATAATATTGTTATATTAAAATTTGAAGTTCATTTAACATTTGAAATTCACTATGTGTAAAGACAAAGGATTTTTGAGAATAAACTATAATTTTCATAACTTTATATTGGACACACTCAAAACATAGATTGGAATCAAGAGTTATCGTGAAAATATGAAAATCAATGTTTTGAATTGTGTGTTATGTTGTGAGTCTTTTATCTTTGGGTACGATGCACTCTGTGTCACACTCTTATCCACATCTTGGTGATATACCCTTTATTGTGTCTTTCATCAAATCTTGACGATATGCCCTTTATCACGACTTTCCTCAAATCTTCGCAATATGCTTTGTGTCATACTCATCTCCAAATTAAGGCGATACACTCTTTGTCACACTTATCCCCAAATCTTTACACTACGCCCTTTATCACGACTTTCCTCAAATCTTGGTGATAAACCCTTTTTGCAACTTTCCTTAGATTCGATATGTCGTGCCAAAAAGTAGATGAAATGTGATACATTGCATCATGACAAACAAAATTTTCTTATGATACGCCTCACCAAGACAAAGATCTTCATGGTGCGATGTATCACACATATGCAAGAATCTTTGTGATGTATCACAACTTGCAAAAAATCTTGCTTGTGCGATAAAAGAAAAGTTTTCAACTTAGAAAGACCTAGAAAATTTTGGTTTTCTCAAAGGCAAGGAAATAAATTACCCCAAACTGATGAATATGTCTCTGCAATGAAATCTGATCCCTAGAAAAACCTATCTATGATATCTGTGAAAATTGTTTCTATCTACCAACCTAAAAGCTAGTTGGCTCTTAACTCTCTGGTTGTTGTATGGGAAAATTTGGGGGATAACAATACTTCATTCTACACTTGTGGCATTTTCAATAGTTACTAACACCTACATGTGCACAATCCTACTTCAACTTTAAAAATCATGTACTAGCCATTGTCACTTTTCTTTTACTTTTAGGTTGTGCATGTATAATACATTATTACAAGTTTCAAATGTTTAATAATTATTTTAACTTTCCACTTTAAACTAATAAATACAATTACTACATTAAAACATTAAAAAAAATATAAATAGCTTTACTACTAATTTAAATCAATTATAATTTCTTATAAAAAACATATAAAAATATATTAGACAATTAATTTAAAAAAAAAATAATGACAAATATTAAAAAAAAAAATGAAATATATATATAATAGGTACTTGGTAAATATTGTACAATAATGTACTCCGTTTTTATACTAATATTTTTAGTTAAAATACAAATTGTTTTTATAATAAGGATGTGTCAATCAAATGTATACACTTAAACCAAGAGTCTTCAAAAACCCAACAATTACGTACCATGCACGTTAACATCAATTTTTAATTTAAGTATACAGCAGAAAATAATGGCCGAACATAAAAGAGATATTTGTTACACTGAAAGGCATATATCTATTGGCAATGGGTACAATTAATGACCTTTTAATCTAAAATTATAATTTGATGGCTAACAATTGAAGATGTTGACATATTCTTAGTCGTCCTCCCAAATCAATGAATGTGATTTACTCTTCATAACTTCCTTGCATTTTTGAATGCATCCGTTAACCTGTTTACTTTTTAACATTTACCTAATCATATTAAGAAATAACTGTAGCACCATATGATTGCCACGTTTAAATGATTAACTTTTGAAATTATCAAATTTGAATTATTAACCGGCATTACTTCAACTTCCTCAACTGTTAGCTAGCGAGTTTAAGGCTGTGCTAGTTGCAATTATAAAACAAAGCGGATGACCATTCAACAAATGTCAATCCGACATCCATTTTAAATTTGAACTGACAGCTGTAATGATGAATATTTTGAACTCTAATGATGAATATTTTGAGCAGTATTCTGAAAGTTTTAATTTTGGTTTGATTTTGTCTGAAATTTGGTGATAAATGGTTGCATTTGTAGATTTGAGTGGCTAAGTTTGTATAATTTGAGTGTCTCAAAGGTGTTTCAGCACGCTGAATCCATTTATGCATTCAGAAATACAATTTAAGCACGCTGAATCCATTTATGCATTCAGAAATGCAATTTAAACAATATAAGATTTTGTTCAAATTTACATCCCTGGATTCCAGCCAAAAACCCCTAAAAAAAAATAGAACGTTTAACTAACACCTATTTTGAACAACACCAAGAAATTATTCCAGGTATCAATAAATAAATTCATTAAGAATATCTAGAATTTCATCAATCAGGGTGCAGGTAGAGATGCTAGAAATGGTGAAAGAAATGTAACGTCGACCTCGCGAGGGCGAGGGAGATAGAGAAAAGCCGTCTTTCGGAGCCTTGGAAGTTTCGGTGATTAGACTGATTAGATTTAGAGACCAAAATATCAATTAAAAGATGCCGTGGATCACAAGCGAGCTGCAAGGAGAATTCCGCCATGGCATCTGTGTAAAAGAATGTGAAATTCAGAATCTTTGTAATTTTCGTCAGATTCAAAGCGATCTTAATTTAATGGTCGTCCTTCCGTGCAATCTCTATCCTCATTTTCATCAAAATAATCACAGGTCAATAAATATTTTCCTTCGTCTTTATTTTCTTACTTGCAATCGTTTTTTCTTCGTCAAATTTAAACATCTGTACATTTCGCTGTTTCTTCTACGCAGATATAATTATATTTCGCTGTTTCTTCTACGCAGATATAATTTATTTTAGAGAATTGAGAACTTGCATAAACAGCCTTGGAAGTTTCACGCAAAAGTTTTGGTTTCGGTGATTAGACTGATTTGATTTAGAGGCCAAAATATCAATTAAAAGATGCCGTGGATCACAAGCGAGCTGCA
>ML778021.1:581214-597429 GCA_009831015.1 Picea engelmannii | reverse complement strand
TCTGGGCTCCGTACTCTTCCAAATTTGTATTTAATATTCTTTTTCTGAAGTTTTTATTAAAATTCCATGGATTTGAAAAGGGAACCGACCTGATTTCACTTTCTTTGTACAGATATTCTTATGGTGTCTTAATTTTAATCATTGTATACTTTTTTAAAGTAGAGTATCATTTGCTAGTGGGAGTCATTCGACAATCAACACCTCCACACTTATCACGCTAAATACAGAATTTAAAAAAAACAGGATTTTTACTGGAGAGATTGATAGAAGCTTCTTCAATTTTCATGTGTTGTTGGTATAAGATTTAACCGGAAATCAAATTTTGGAGAAATGGTCCACAGATTTTGTTCATAATTAAAAAATTAATTAAACTTTTCTATATAATTATTTCATCTTGAAGGTGAGAGTATTTCATCTTGAAGGTAAGAGTATTTCATCGTATCAGTGTTTGCTTTTCACTTAAGAAGAAATTTTTTGCATCACAGCATAACAGTTTCCCCAAGTGTGTTACCTATTACCATTATGGACGATTACACAGTGCAGGTCTGTAATTTATCTACCAAAGCAACTGTCAAGGATGTGCAGCAGTTCTTCTCATACTCTGGCACGGTTAAGAAAGCAAAATTAGAAAGGTGCGTGCCGGATTTCTTGCTTGAATTTTATGTAGAAGTTCTTATTTTCTATTTCTGTAATTACCAAATTTGTGAATGAAATGTCAATATGGGATTTATCAGAGTTGGAGAGCACTGATCTGTTTTACAGTGAATTCCTAATAATGTTTTTATTGATCTATCAAAAAACCATTTTTTTAACTTTTCATATGCAAGTGCTGAGAGTTTTCAAATAAGAGCAGTGATTTATGGAAAAGGCAGTGAATGTAGTAAGACTTTACAATAGTGAGACAGGAAATCTCAAGCTAGTTAGCAGCCGTGATGGTGTTCAATTTTCTGGTGGTAGAGCTGGAGTACATTGGTTTACATGGAATTATGTTGATCTTAAAGGATTTTGGATTGATATCCATAGTTAGGGTGTGTAGAATTGGCCAAAAGCGCTTAATAATTTTTTTTTTGGGTGGCTGTAGGGCTGGACAGCGGGCACAAGTTGCTTTTGTAACTTTCGAGGAGCCCTATGCTTTAGAAACTGCTGTCCTTCTGAATGTAAGTATGTTTTTCTAATCTTTCACTGTTGCTTGGCAATAATAAGGTTCAAAGGATAAATTCTTGTGTGTTTTTTGGTTATCTGTGGATTGGATCTTGCATAATACTCTTGTTTGTGATAAAGAGGTGGAATTCAAGATATAATGTTATGGAGGATCAAAGAGGTGGAATTCAAGATTTAATGTTATGGAGGATCACATTCAGACTGAACATGTTATTCTTCTTTTCGTTGGGTTATCTTGCATCTGACAAATGATTAAAAGAAAAGACGGGTTTTGGTGTTTTTGGATTCTTGAACAGGGATCCACAATCGTAGATGAGAAAGTGTGTATAGTGCGATTGGAAGGATCAGAGGAGGCAATTAATCGTTGGAAGATGCAAATGATGAAACTTCAAGAAGAGGGCGACACACATGGAGTATTGTCATTTACTTAATTTCCTCTTTCCTTTTTAATTTTTTATGCGTGTAGGGACAATGTACAAATAAACTCAAGAAGGCAAGGGTACGATGAGATCTATTCGGGCAAAATCCCCTGAAAACTGCACCAAGACCTGCCTGCCCTGCCATAATCATTCTTAGATCAAATTAATTTTATCACTTTTTTTATGGTGTCTGTATGTGTTTACATGTCTGTGATCCTTTAATTTTGTTTGTGAGGGTTTCGGTAGATGAGTACCATTGATGGGCAGACTGCATTAATTTTATTTTTATTGAATGCTTCAAGGATCGAGAATGGATCCTTTGGATTACTTCAAAGGCCATTTTCCTCAACACCGAAGGGTTGTAGGTCTTGTGGATATTTTTCCCTCAAATGAAAACCTAGAATAAGACTTTACAAGTGAAAAATATGTACAACAGATTTCATATCATAGTTGTTTTCACTCTTTTGTAAAAAGAAGAGATTTAATTTTGATCTTGCAGTAGAAAACTCAGCCTCTAAATAGCCATTTGCATAGAAGACCCTACTCTTGGAATTCAACTGATTTCTTCTGTTATGTAAAATATTAAGTCTCAAAAGGTCACCTTCCCTACCACTGATGAGAGGATAAGAAGGTAAAAGTTACGTTAGATCAAAAAACTTAGAAAGTCAAGGCTTAGTGTGAAAAGTGAAGTTATTAGCCAAAATAATGTTCTTTGGGTATTAAGTTAATCACAGCAGTGTAATTTCTGGGTAGTTTTTAGTCACTAACATGGCAATACATTTGCACGCTAGCAGCTCTGTTCCATCTGCTGGCCATGCACTGAATGTGGTTATTGTTGGGTAGTTTTTAGTCCTTGTGAAGTGACTAACGTGGCAATATATTTGCAGGCTAGCAGCTTTATTCCATCTGGTGGCCAAGCAGTAAATGCGGTTACGACAATGCTTTCTAAAGGATATACCTTAGGAAAGGATGCACTAATCAAAGCCAATGAATTAGACAAGAAGTATCAAGCTACAACCAACCTGACATCTTTTGGGAAGTTCGTGGGGGAGAAATCTAAATCAGCCTTGATTGTGGCGGGGCAAGCAGCACGCAGTGCAGGAACAACAGTTGTCAACAGCAGTTATTTTACTTCAGGAGCCATGATGGTTTCTGGGGCTCTGGACAAGGCAGCCAGAGCTACTGCTGATTTGGGTACTAGAGGTCATACAGAAACGTAGTTAGAAGCAAAGGCTCATGCCAATATTCCATTTTAGGTTAGAGATATAATTAAGCTAGTCCTATGTCAATATGGTGTATGCAATATGAAGAAATAATAAACTAGTCCATAGTTGATACTTGCTCTTTCAAGTATTTCCAATTTAATGGTTTTAAAGGAATGTGTCTTTGAACATATGTTTTCTTGTCTATTTCTAAGTTTTTAGGAGGTTGTTAGAGCTAGTTGGATATGAGAGGTTGTCAGAGCTAGTTGGATATGTGAGATATTCTCCAATTAGTTAGCTCCTAGTTTGATGTGTAGTTGAGATATTCTCTCAACAAGTTGTTAGAGTGGTTAAGATAGTGTACTGATCTTAAGCCAAAGTTTGATGTATTTATATGTAACATTATTTGATATTAATATAGAGCAAGTAACACTATTTTGGTGTAAAATAATGTCTAGTCTCCCATTTCCTTACAATCCATTCTGAATTTGATGTAAATGTTTTAACAATAGATGTTCTAACAAGTCAAATAAAGGAGTTTGCCTTAATTGACTCTCCTATGGAGATATGTTAACTTGAATCTACATGGGGCACTAATTATCTAATAGAGGAATGCAAAATTTCCTATTGTCATGATCTTGTACCCATTTGAAATGCAAGCTCTATATTAACTTGTTTGAATGAGAATCTTAATGACATATACATGTAGAAGAAACCTATTTTTTTTTTACATTCTAAGATATAAATGCCTAATGCATGTAATGGCTACATTATCTTGCTAGAATGAAGACTAATACATGGACATCATTGTTTGATTCCATGAAAAGATATTACATTATCTTGCTAGAATGAAAATTAATACATGGACAAGATAATAAATAATAATAAGTTTTGGGAGCACAATCAATTATCTTAACCTTTAGGCTAACCCCTTATTGTACGATAAGTTGTCCATATAGTTGACAATATAATGATAATGCCCACTAATTAGAAGGTCACTTTCTCAAGATACCCAAGGTGAGTTCACTTACATGAATTTTGTTCTAGGTCTTGATTGAAAGGTTGTACTTGAGCTCGATTTATACTTCAACACTAACCAGATGCACTCCAATGCCACTTTGAATGTTATGTTAATTAAACTGCCTATTTAGAATGCATTTTCTTCTGTTTTCCTATTTATCTGAGCTGATACTAGGAAAATTTGTGGCTAATATTTGTCTTTTGTTTTTGTATTTTTAAATTAATTTTTAAAAATATTTGTAAATTGAAAGTAAAGTCTTCCCTCATTTTCTGTGAGCAATTTTTTTTTCTTGAAGATGAGGAGATTTCTCAATAAATATAATAGAACAAGAAAATAAAAAACTAAAAAAAATAGATTATTTTTTTTATAACTTATACATCATCTCTCTTAATGATTTCTAAGCTTGCTAAAACATATGCTCCCTTAAATAATGTGTGGCTAGTGTTGGCATTTACTCAATCTAATTAGATGAGGCCTCTTATATCATAAATGACTTTTAATGGATTAATATATAGTGTCGATAATATAGATGTCGGAAAAAAAATTGGTGAGGGTTCGAAAAACATCTTCTTGGAAACATTGGCAAAAAAATCAGCAAACCGCAACAAACATTTGATCCAGGTATATATTGGTGGCCACACACCTATTCCAACTAGCTCCTCTTGACAGTTTTTAGTTCAACACTTTCTTCTGTAATTCTTTGTAATTGTGGGTTCTACACTTACGGGGTTGTCTGAATCCCTACATAGCTTCCAGGTGGATATTGGTGGCCGTCCACCTAATCCAACTGCCTTATTTTGGAATTTTTCATGTAAATACACCTTGCCGTTTTGGGGCCCTAAACAATGTTTTTTTGTCTTTCCACAGTCAAACTATAGACGGAGTCAGATTTTGACAACATAATGTGTACTTCTCGAAAAGACCTTTCCAATGAGCTATCATGCACCTAAAACAGAGGTTGTATGCAAAAGTTACGACCCTGGGAAGTTGAGGTACCAACTTACCCATCGAGGCCCACATAACATTTGGTGTTTCATCTCCTAGGGTTAGGTTTTTGGATGTCTAGGGTTTTGGCATTCATGAATAATGTTAAAAAGGCCTATGGAGTTTCATTGTAATCATTCTTCTCAGACGAATGCGCGTAGCAGCCACATCTCTTCTCAAAGATAGCTACCACCATTCGAGCAAGTTGTTTTCAGTTCTGCAGTTTTACAGTTTCAACCTATTTTATTTATTCAATAGAATTTATTGTTCACTGGATATCTATTGTTGTTCTTTATAACTCTGTGTTATTGTATTCAGTTTGTTATTCCTTTTTTTCCGCTCATAAATCCAGATCAGTGGTATCAGAGTGGTCTACTCTTCATTTATTTTTCTTCATGCATGTCCCTAACAAGATCTGGGTACAAGAAGTTGGGACTCGAACCAGCCAAGCCTTTGCAACATCGGCCACGCCAGGCCCGACAACAACCCATGGAAGGACGAAAAGAAATATGATGGAGCAAGAGATCATTTTAAAATGTTGCTCGAGGAAGCCCTTGCATGACAAAGGAATGAAATGATGGACAACTTTGCACAAATACTTCGGCGACTACCCATAGGAGACATATATTCATCAAGCAGCCATGCAAACCCCTTCAAGGTACAAGTGAATTTTGATATTCCATTATTTGAAGCACCGATAGATATGAATGTTGTAGATAAATGGTTGAATCTGCTCGAAGGTTATTTTTCGGTCCACAATTTTTCTAACAAGGAAAATATTACTTTTGCACTCCTCAAGGTCGTCCCCCATGTTCAGGAATGGTGGGATATTTACTCTGAGCAAAGGGCCATGGAGAAATATGCAATATTTGCGGTCGCCCCCACATGGGATTCCTTCGAGGATGCCATTAAAAAACAACACTACCCCGTTGGAAGCTATGAGGACTAGTACACAAGATGGACCACGTTGCGTCAGGAAAGGGACCAGACAGTACCGGATTTCACCAATATTTCCCATACCCTATGCACCAAATTGGGTATCAAAGAATCTAAATGACATCTCGTGTCCAAATATCGTCGTTGTCTACATAGAAACATTCAAACAGAAGTGGACTTTCTAGACATCGCATCATTAGGTGTGACTTATAGATATGTTGTCAAGATCGAGAAGAAATTTAAGCCAAAGAGGCAAGAGTTTGGATCTGCAAACTCCTCACAACCGAAGCAGGGAAAAGGCGATCCCAACCCACAAAACAAGGGACAGGGAAAATATGGTCACTCTTAGGACAACCAGTCCAAGCTGCAACCTAAGAAGGGTAATGAGAAGTCGAAGAAGGACACGAGAAAATGGTGTGAATACCATAAAATCCCTTGGCACAACACCGAAGAATGCCACTCCAAGCAGTCATTAGTGGTTGAGCTGAAAGCTTCTGAGTCAGAGGTAGATTTTGACTTTGAATCAAATCCAGAAAGTGGGAAGTGGATGATCGATGTTGAACCCATTACCACAATCGCTACCACCAAAGTACTACCAAGCAAACTAGAAGAACGAAAGGAAGGGGAACACCTCTTTCAGTTACAGATGTGGGTAAAGGGGACTCTGCTTCATTTCATTCTCAATAGCAGCAGTCAGAAGAACCTGATTTCAGCAGAGGTCATCAAGCAGCTAAAACTTCCGATAACATCGCACCCGCAACCCTACACTATCAGCTAGCTTCGCCAAGGACGGGATCTCTACGTCAACCAATGGTGTCATTTGCCATACAACATAAAGCCCTTCAAAGATGAGGTATCATGTGATATTGCTCCCCTTGACGTTTGTGATGTTATTTTAGGCTAACCATATTTGTTGAAGTGACATGTTGTGTATGAGTCTAGACCTCACAATGTTATTATTACTTTGGGTAGACAATTGTATAAGATACCAGAGGTAGTGTCGCCTACTGCTATTTCTTTAATCTCTGCTAAGTAATGCAGTAAGGTCATTTCAAAGATCAGGAAGTTTGTCTCCTTTTTGATACATGCTTGCAATAAGAAGAATGTCTTTGTCACATTTGTGACCTCTACACAGAGCCTCTCTTTGCAGCAGAAGCAAGCGGATGAGATCGTGGAAGAGTACAGAGACATCTTCTCCTCACCCATCGGGGTACTAACGCACTGCCAAGTCAGGCATCCAATTGATCTAACCCCTGGTGCACTGCTGCTTAATGGACCAGTCTATCGTCACTCGCTGATGGAAAATGATGAAATCAAGCGCCAGATACAAGAGTTGCTTCAAAATGGGCACATATGACTCAACTCCTCCCCTTGAGGAAGATTGATTGTCCTGGTGCAAAAGAAAGACGAGACATGGCAGCTCTGCATTGATTACAGAGAATTAAACAAAATCACAGTCAGGAACCAATACCCAATTCCTTGAATTGATGACCTTCTTGACCAACTTAAGGGGGCAAAATCCTTCAACAATATTGACCTAAATTCTGGCTACCACGAGGTTCCCATCGAACCAACTGATGTATGGAAGACATATTTCAAATCTAAAGGAGGTCTCTTCGAATGGTTGGTCATGCCCTTTGGCTTAACAAATGCGCCAACAATTTTCATGAGTTTGATGGATGATGTGTTGAGACCCTTCACCAACTCTTTTGTGGTAGTATATCTGGATGACATTCTCATCTTCAACAGAACTTGGGAGGAGCACATGCAGCATATTCAACAGGTTTTGGGCACTTTGCGACAACACAAGCTATATGCCAACATGGAAAAATGTTCCTTTGGCATGAACAAGGTCCAATAGTTGGGCTACATTGTTGATGAGCATGGGGTACATGTGGATCTAGCTAAGATCAAATTCATTCGTGACTAGTCAGCCCCGACCATGCTAACCGAGCTTCGGAGCTTCTTGGGACTTGCCAACTTCTACCAAAGGTTAGTGTTGGGATTCTCCCATATTGCATGGGCCCTTAGCCAAGTAACCAAGGGAGGTGGCAAGGAAACGTTCACATGGGAGTAGGCACAACAAAAATCATTTGATGATTTGAAGCATCGCTTGTGCTCGGCTCCAATACCGTCCTTACCTGATCTACAACAACTGTTCAAGATTGAGATTGATGTCTCTGACTATGTTGTAGACATATTTATCACTCAACATGGTCATCTAGTAGCATACCATAGTGAGAGACTCTCAGATATTGTCTGAAAATACCCCACCTATGACAAATAAATGTATTCCATTGTGCAAGCTTGTCGTCAATGGAAACATTGCATTCTGGGAAAAGAGACAATCATCCACACTTATCACAAGCCTCTGCAGTTCATATAGACACAAGGGAAGTTGTAGAACGACCGCCATCAAAAGTGGTCCACATACCTACAACAGCTACATCTCAACATCAAATATAAAACAAGGAGCACAAATCATGTCATTTAATGCCTCAGTCGCCCTCTCGTTGTTGCACTCACCACAGTGCTCCATTCCTATGACCATGAGGCATCTGAGTGGCCCCAACTTTATTAGCATGACCCTGAATTCGCCACCACCTATTAGCTCTTGGGTACAGGAGCGAACGCCACTAATTTTCACATCTAGGATGGACTGTTATTCCATCTGGTCCACCTCTGTGTTCCCACAAGTGAGCGTGCAAATATGATTTGGGAGGCTTACTACAGTGGGATGGCAGGACATTTTGGCGTAGATAAAATTGCGGTCGTTCTACATAAACATATTTATTGGCCAAAACTTCGACAAGACATCAACAAGTATATCAGATCTTTCACTGTCTGTGCCATTCCCAAGCCATCCACCAAGAAGCAAGGCTTATACACCCCTCTTCCTACTCCTGAGAGGCCTTGGGAATCCATCTCGATGGATTACATGTCTAGCCTTCCATCCACCAATCACGGCCATGATTGTGTATTTGTGGTGGTTGATCGGTTTTTGAAGATGGCGATTATCATAGCCTACAAGAAGAGCATCACAATGATAGATACTGCCAAGCTCTTCTTCAAATGAGTGTCGGTCCATTTTGGGATACCATAGACCATCACCTCAGATTGAGACAACAGGTTCTTCAACACATTTTGGTCAATTATTTGGTCATTGTTGGACACCAAGCTCACTAAATCCACTTCTTTCCACCCCTAAACCGATGGCTAGACAGAGGTCGTCAATCAGATGATTGTGCATATCTTGCGCATGTAAAATTCTAAGCATTTGTGTACATGGGATAGAGTCTTCCCTATGTTCAGTACAACTACAACAGGGCTCTCCATAGTTCCACCGGCGATAGCCCATTTCATGTGGGGCTAGGACTCCAACCCTTAGGTACCATTGATGTTGCACTACCTCTTGCAACCACACAGGCATAATCTTCCCATGTTCAGTCTGAGGCCGACAAAGCCACCAGATTCGTTGAGAGGATTCAACACATCCTCCAACAGGTCCATGAGATTTTGCAGAAAGCCAATGCTAAGTACAAGCAACGCCATGATCAACATCAACTATTGCATGTGTTTCAGGTGGGAGACAATGTCTGGTTACATTTGCAGAAAGAGCACCTTACAGGACCCCATCGAAAGATCTGCCCACTGCAATATGTTCCTTACACTATCACCAAGGTTGTGGGTAGTAATTCTTTTGAGCTCAACACTCCACCTTCCTTGGCTTGCACCCAGTGTTCAATGTGGACCTCCTTCGGCCATATTTTCCACCATTATTGGACACCTTAGAGATCGCAGAACAGTTGACACCAACAGAGCTCAACCCTGACTGCATGGAACATGCATCCACTGATCAGATAGTGAACACATAGTTCAAGGGCACTTGCTAGCAGAGGATCCAACTTTATCGAGTTGTCAAGGCAGGGCAACTCCTACACCAAGGCAAGTGGCTCACCCGAGGCCAAATTCAATAAAAATTTCCTCACCTGATGGGGGAACTCAACGCAATGGAGACTATTTCTTCCTAAGGGGGGAGGACTGAACTAGGTGGATATTGGTGGCCACCTACCTATTCCAATTACTTGACAGTTTTTAGTTCAACACATTCTTTTGTAATTATTTGAAATTGTGGGTTTTACACTTCTAGGGTTGTCTGAATCCCTACATAGCTTCCAGGTGGATATTGGTGGTCACCCACCTAAACCAAATGAATTATTTTGGAAGTTTTCATGTCAGTACATCTTTTTGTACTTCCAAGGTTGTTTTGGGGCCCTAAACAGTGTTTTTTTGGCTTTCCATAGTCAAATTGTAGACACAGTCAAAGTTTAACGACATAATGTGTAGTTCCTGAAAATACCTTTCCAACGGGCTATCACACACCTAAAACGAATGGCGTATGTAAACGTTACAACCCCGGGAAGTTGAGGTACCAACTTACCCATCGGGACCCACATAACTTTTGGCGTTTCATGTCTTAGGGTTAGATTTTTGGATGTCTAAGGTTTTTGCATTCATAAGTAATGTTAAAAATGCCTCTGGAGCCTCATTGTAATCATTGTTCTCATACGGATGCGCGTAGCAGCCACATCTCTTCTCAGAGATAGCTACCACCATTCGAGCAAATTGTTTTTCATTTCTGCAGTTTTACAGTTTCAACCTATTTTATTTATTCAATAGAAGTTGTTGTTCACTGGATATCTATTGTTGTTCTATGTATCTTTGTGTTATTGTATTAAGTCTATTATTCCTTTTGTTCCTCTCATAAATCTGGATCAACATTAAAAAATACAAAATATATTCTTTTTTTTCAAACTTTTAAACGTGTAAAGTAAGAACAATATCAAATAAATGCATTGGCACATAAATATGGAGAAAGCATTGATATATATATGATGTAGTGATGCCAAATAAAAAATGATACAAAATGACATCACATATGTAAATGTATCTCATCATCATGAGGTAGATGTACAATGACAAAATAAACAAAACAAGAAGCTAGTTATCTGATAGAAATGCCCTCTCCCCCTTTTGGGGGAAAAGGCCATGGGTTATTTGTTAGGTATACCCTTGATAGTAGAAGACCTTGGCCCTGCACCAAATGTCTAACATTGACTGATGGGTGTAGAACTAGGGGTATCAATCTATGTAGAAGGTGGTGTTGATGCTAGCACATCATCCTCCATGATGTCTTCAAGTCGATCCTCCTTCCCCTCCTACTCCTCCCACTGTTGTTCCTCCTCTAACCATGCAAGTTCCTCCATGCTAGGCACCTCAGACTCCACCCTCCACTTAGAAAATACCAAGGATAATTTTAAGGATGAAAAATTATATTAAAATGTAAAAACAAGGGCTAATCTTACTAGTCCTTAATATGCAAAATGTAAAATGTTTATCGATAGTTTTGTAAAAATATTCAAATTTCTAAGGATTTTATATAATTTCTATAAAATTTTGGTGAATTTTAAGGTAAAATAATTTTATTCTATGGAATTTGGGCAAATTTGTTTTAGAAAAAATGGAAATTGGCGAATCATTTTTTGGGAAAACCATGGAAAATTAACCCATTGGCGAAATTTAACCCCTAAAATCATCTATGGAAAATACATCAATATTGTCTAAGGAAATGAGATCCACATCTGGTTTTCTATCCATTTGCCTCAACCATAGTCGAAGATTGTAATGGAAATACACCAATTCATTGAGACATAGGAACTCCAACATGTAAGAGGGTCATAAAAAATTTATTGAGTCTTAAGGGTCATAAATTACAATAAATGCAATTGCTTTGTTGAAGTTCCAAGTTCTATCGTATTGGTGTTTCTTTGAGTGCATTTTTTCAAATACACACCAATTGCACTCACATCCTGAAGCGCTATAGGTTTAACTGAGGATTCATGTGGAAAATTTATGTAAATTGGGTTTCCTTGCACCATAGTTTAGCCACCAAACATATACAACAAATACGAATGAAAGAGAACTAAATTACATTTCATTACAATGGAAAATAGAAAACAAAGAAAATATAATTAAACTTTCAAGTAAAAGACAATTGGATTTTAAAAATTTAAGTTCTAGAATCTAATTACTTTTGTGGCATCAACGTGGTCCTTTCACGAACAACATCATCAAATCCAAATAGTCTAGTACCATATTGATACATCTCTATATTGCGATTAATTATGTTGTGAATCATGGCATCAGGTACCATCCTCTGAAGACAAGTAAGGATCCCTTCCATCACCTCGCCATCAAAACCAAAGTTGCATTTGTCGAAAAATGTGGGGTTGAGTAAAAGTGTTGTTGCATGACTGGGTCGATGGAGCATCCCGATCCATCAACTATCAATAAAATCCCACAACATCATCTTTCTACTAAACCCAGGGGTACCCTTGCCCACATAATACATCTGTATGGTTTTTTTAGCCATATCCATGGGCTCATACAAATAGGCATTGCAGGTTTATCACTATCAACCAATTTCACAACCTTTACCAAAGTTTCACTAACTGAGCACACTTCTACCACTCCTTCCTAGGAGTCATACACCAATCTAGTGATGGTTCTCCCATCATCTCCCCTGCTATAGTTATAATCACACCACTAATCACAAACAAACATTTGTTTCAACTCAAATTGATATTGAAGCAAAGACTGAACTAGAGTAATGAAGTTGGTGGCAAAATGTGTGATTGCAGGATGCCACAACTCCCTATTTCTAGTGCATCTCCTCATGAGGATAAGAAATAAAGCATGGTTATATATGAACTTGGGGATGCTCCTAGCTTGATCAATCACCTCCTTGATGAAGGTAATTTTCCCAATATCCTTGAGCACCAAATCAATATAATGTGCAACGCATGGAGACCACACCAATGAGAGGTGTCTCTCCATAAGCATCCTACTAGCAGCCACATAATTAGGTGCATTATCTGTTATGATTTGCACCACATTATGCAAGTTGATATCTTGGATGAACCCATCCATCAACTCACATAACAATGCTTCATATTTTACATGTGTCGATGCATCCACTAATTTGATAAACATGGTACCTTTAGGACAATGTACTAAGAAATTGAGAAGGGTCCTACCCTTCCTATCTATCCAACCATTAGACATCATTGTGCTTACAGAGACCTCCCAGATTGTTTCAACTCCGTCGATCTAGAGTTTATTTCCTTATTTTCTACTTGAATAATTGGCCCTTGCAACTCCTCATAGGTAGTGCTTTTATAACCTGGTCTAATAACAACAATGGCATCACACATCTTCTACCAACATGGATTGTTTTTGGTGATGTTGAGAGGTAAGTCACTCCAGAAAAGACACTTCTCCATAACCATGTCTTCTTTTTCTTTCTCCCTTTTTTTTAACACTAACATGATGGAAGGTTGTGCTCTAGCTCCAGTTCGTGGAACAAAAAAAGATGAGGACCTCTCGATAGTTGAATTAGTGGATCCCTTCCTACTACCCTTAGTGGTAGATAAGCCTGAACTTCTAACTGCAATTTCGGACTTGATTGTGGCTTCCTCTTCTTTCATTTTATCCTTTGCATGAATTAAATCATGCACAACTCTCATAATCTTTGGGCTAGATAGAGGACAAATCACAACATCATTCCCAGGGATTTTAGGAAAATGGTATTTCAACCTACTAATCCCTCCCATCATATGTTACCCACACAATTTGCAATTCAATTGTTGTTGGCGTGTCCCATCTGCAGGGTCCCCATACTTCCAAAATGGGTCCAAATCTTTGACATATTTTCTATGGGATTGGACAGCTTCAAAATTCAAACCTAAGGCACCAAAAACACAAGAAAATGGCCTTAAACCCGACTAGACAAAAATAACAACCTATTGGTTTAAAAAACCATACCTCTAGATTAGATTACTAACAATGAAAAATGACAATACAAGGGTGGATAAAAAATTACTATCAAGTCTCAATCTTATTGTACCATTAAAAACTAAACCCTTACATTGTTTTATGGGCATGAAAAGCAAGTCAAAACGAAAAAATAAAAATAAAATCTAGGCAAGCAAAGAGGTAGGAAAACATGCATAAATCTATGAAACAAATAGCATTAACATGGTGGGATTTAAATACATGCCTATAAATGGAACATTCAACACTAGTTGGAAAATGAAATTGAGTCCTTGCTCCACTAAACAATCCTTGATGGTAATGATGATGGTTGTTTAGGTTTCTCCACAATGATTAATAATGACCACAAGCTCTCCTCCTTCCTTCTTTAACAACCAAAAAACACAAATGAAGAAAAACAAAACCAAAAATCACTTTTAACCCCATGGTTTCTGTTGGTTGGTGATTTTTCTTGTTGTGGCATGAAAAACCGGGAAAAATCATGATTTTTACTTGTTAAAAAAAATCATGTTTTTTCATAACATTGGCAAAAAAATCACTAATGTTATAAACATTGATATATATTGTTTTGAATTTAGTAAATATAAACAAATAAGGTCTTTTACTTGGCCCTAATGCCATATTATTTTTTAATTTTGTTATTATTGATTTTCTTTAAAACATAGTCACTAGGGACAAATAGAGGAAATATAATTTAATCTTTAATTTTACATTGGTTTTCAATATGTTATGCTAGTTTGTCATACAAAATAATGCAAAATAAAGATGTAAATTGAGATTATAATTTATTTGACCCTTGCATTAATGCATATTCCTAAAATATGATTAATGCTTTAAAGTGATTTATGAGTTTTTATCATTTAGTATTAAAAGAAATCATGCATCAAACATTATAATAGATGAAGACATTAATGTATGCTTATTTCTAAATTATGACTAATGCTTTAAAGTGGTTTATGAGTTTTTATCATTTAGTGTTAAAAGAAAGCTTACATCAAACATTCTGGTAGATGAAGAAAGTAAAACCTTTATTGATATCAACACGATTGTTGAATATATTAGTTAAATTTAATATTTACCTTAACATCCATTGCACTCTAATTGAGATTGACTTCAATTATGTCTTTATTACAGACAATGTAGCTAATAGATGTTGTTGAACTACCTACCTACCATCATTCTAACTATCCACACATTTTTTGGGGATGGACTTATAAAACTTGTAATTATCCTATTTTGATGAAAAAAGACCAAACACGATACATTTAGTTTATCATATGTAAACAGAAGTTAGTACAAGGTATGGTGTTTATTAAGGTATTTGCTACTATGTTTGATGAATTCCAAAACAGAAGCTCCAACTTTTTTCACAAATGATGTTGTATGTATATGTGTGTGTGTTTGATTTTCCTAGGAAATCTCACATTCTTTGTGGGAGAAATGAAACTTTGATTGTCACTTCATAACATCATATGATATGTTGGTATTTCTCCAACATTTGATAGTAGCCTTTTCAATCATAATAATTTTTCCTTTCTTGTGAAACTGAGAGAACTATGCTTCAGTGCTTCACAAATCAACAATAATATTTCTCTTGTCACACCATGACACAACTTTATTGTCAAAAGTAAACAACTATGCTTCCATGGTGACTAAGCAACATTAAAATTTCTCTTGTCACACCATGACACAACTTTATTTCCAAAAGTAAAGAACAATGATTTCATGGTGACAAAGCGACATTAAAAGTTCCCGTGTTACACAATGACACAACTTTATTGCCAAAAGTAAATCAATAACTTGTGGTGGACTTCCTATTTGTCAATATTTATTTCACAATCAATATTGTAAAATTGTAGAAGTTGTTGAAGTTCTTCACTACAAGTGTGCACACTAAAACTAATGCCAAAATTAATCGTTCCCTTTAGATATTGAAAAATTATTTAGTTGCTTGCCATAATTGTGTGTGTTCTTTGTTGGATGCAACACTAATTAATAAAAAAAACTACTTGTAATTAACAAATTAATAATGTAATGTGATCTTATTCAATGTATTTCATCTTGTCTATATGTAGAAAATAGAGATTAGGATCGGCATGAGATTCCATGTGAACTCAAGAGAAAATCCAAGACAAACAATATAGGCATGTGTCCCCAGTACCCAAATATTCAATATTTTATAAATGAATGAAACTAGTGTACAAGATACTAGAATTCAATTAAGAGACATCCATATAGTGAATCTCCCACTAGGAATTATTGGCAACTGAAAGGACAACCAAAATGGTGTCCATCCTGGCCATAAGAGAAAAATTATCTTGAGAAACCAATCAAGATGTGGTATACCTAGAGAGGTAATATGGGGTACCTAGGGAGGTACCCAATGGGAATGTAGTTATGTGTTATTAGTGGAAGTCATTTAATATATGGGAATGTGGTAATTGAATGTAAGGTGGACTAGGTCCACTATATTAATAAAGGCCCACTATGGTAGTTGGATGTAATAAATGTGAGAAGGCTCTCTAGAAGGTTCCTAGGAGATAGGGAGAGCTATATAAAGAAGTCTAGGCAATGTAATGAAACATAGTGAAGAATATTG